>SRLM01002082.1:0-27301 GCA_015708895.1 Populus ilicifolia | reverse complement strand
AACAGTTTTCAAAAGGCCAACCATAACCCATACTCACAAACATGCAACCCTGGTTGGAGAAATCATCCAAATTTTAGCTGGAAGAGTGATGCACAAACTTAACAACCACCATTCCAAGCACACTATAATTTCCAAAATTCTCATGGATATACACCTCCTTATGCTCCACCTTCTAGAAGAAATCTTAAGGAAACATTGCATGCATTCATTGAAAAGCAAGAGACAATCAATACTAAACTTACTCAAAACATGACAAATTTTAAAGATACTCCTTATTATTGTTGTTGTTGTTGTTATTGTTATTATTGTTGTTGTTCTATTGTTGTTATTTATAATTTGTACAATATCCTCCTTGTGGTTCGACCCCGGTCTTACCGGGTTATTTATTACTTCGACACTCCTACACTTGGGAGAAGACATCAATCTTTTCGTCGTGTCAATATCAGATCTCGAATCTGTTATCAATCTTGACAAATAATTCGCAACAACATTTTTGGTGCCTTTCTTGTCTTTGATAATGATATCAAATTTTTGATGTAACAAAATCCATTGTACTAGTCTAGCCTTAAAATCCTTTTTTGAAAAAAGATATTTCAAAGCTGTATGATCACTAAAAACAACAATAAGGGAACCGACAAGATAAGACCTAAATTTTTCACATGCAAATACTATTGCAAGTAATTCTTTTTCAGTAGTGGTATAATTCATTTGAGTACTATTTAAAGTTTTGCTTGCATAGTAAATCACATAAGATTTCTTATCTTTTCTTTATCCCAAAACAGTACCCATGAAATAATCACTAGCGTCACACATTATTTCAAAAGGTAATGACCAATCAGAAGGTTGAATGACAGGAGCAGAAGTAAGTAAGTTTTTAAATTTAATAAAGGCTTTTTCATATTGTTGAGTCTATTCAAAAATATTTTTCTTTGTTAGAAGGTTACACAATGGCTTAGATATAATACTAAAATCTTTGATGAACCTTCTATAAAAACCAGTATGTCCTAAAAATGATCTAACATCTTTAACAGATTTTGGTGTTGGCAAGTTGGCAATTAATTTAATTTTAGATTTGTCAACCTTAATTTTTTTTTTATGAAACATGTGACCAAGTATAATGCCATTTGTTACCATAAAATGATATTTTTTCCAATTCAGCACAAGATTCTTCTTTTCACACCTGCTCAAAACCTTTTTCTAAGTTAGTCAAACAATCATCAAATGAATTGCCAAAAACAAAAAAATCATCCATAAAAAATTCAAGAAAACGTTCAACTATATCACTGAATATGCTAAGCATGCATCTTTGAAACATGGCTGGTGCATTACATAATCCAAAAGGCATCCTTTAATATGCAAAAGTACCAAATGGACATGTGAAAGTGGTCTTCTTTTGATCTCCCAATGCAATTTCAATTTGATTATAACTTGAATAGCCATCTAGGAAATAATAAAATTCATGACTTGCAACTTTTTCTAGGATTTGATCCATGAAAGGTAAGGGAAAATGATCTTTTCTAGTCATTGAATTAAGTTTCCTATAATCAATGCACATGCGACAACTAGTAACAGTCCTAGTTGGAATTAACTCATTTTTCTCATTTGTTATCACAGTGACTCTAGACTTTTTGGGCACAACTTGGATAGGACTTACCCATTTCCTATCAAAAATAGGATAAATGATTCCATTATCTAGAAGCTTAATGACTTCAATCCTCACTACTTCTTTCATATTAGGATTCAGCTTTCGTTGCATTTCTCTAGAGGGTTTAGCATTTTTCTCTAAATAAATCTTGTGTGTGTAAATCAAAGGACTAATTCCTTTTATGTCAGCTATGGTCTATCCTAATGCATTTTTGTGCATTTTCAGAGTTTGTAATAACTTACCTTCTTGATGTGCATTAAGTTTGGAAGAAATTATTACCGGAAAAGTTTCATTTTCTCCCAAGAATGAGTATTTGAGATTGAATGGCAGCGACTTCAAATCAGGTTTTAGTGGTTGAACACATAAAGGTATAGACTTAATTGATTGTGGTGGAAACTCTTCAATTTGTGGTCTCCAATTACTTGCTTTTGATTCTTCCTAAAAATAAACCATTTACGAATTCTTAGACTCATTAAATTCAATTTCATGAGAAATAGTTTCAAATTGATCATAAACTAATTTTTCAATAAAATCCACTTCCTGTAAATTATTATTATCTCCAGGTTGCTTGCAAATCTTGAAAATATTCATCTCCAATATCATGTTTCCAAATGATAACTTCATCAGTCCATTCCTACGATTAATCAATGCATTAGACGTTGCACAAAATAGATGTCCTAAAATAACAGGAATTAAATTACATACTTCAACAGTTTATATATCTAGGATAATAAAATTCACAGGATAAATGAATTTATCAACTTGTACTAACACATCTTCAACTATTCCTCTAGGCACTTTTACATATCTATCAGAAAGTAACAGAGTTAAAGAAGTTGGTTTTAACTCACCTAGATTGAAACTTTCAAAGACTGAATATGCAAGTAAATTCATACTAGCTCTGAGATCAAGTAAAGCTCTTTCAATTTTATGTTCTCCAATAAAGCATGAAATTATAGGACAATCAGGATCTTTATATTTCAAAGCATTATTGTTCTGAAAAATGACATTTACTTGTTCGGCTAAAAAGACTTTCTTTTTCACATTCAGTTTTCTCTTCACGGTGCACATATCTTTTAAAAATTTAGCATAAGAAGGAACTTGTTTAATAGCATCTAACAAAGGTATATTGATCCTTACCTGTTTGAAAGTTTCAAAAATTTCAAAGTTGTGATTGACTTTTCTTTGTTTGGTCATGGTATGAGGAAATGGAAGTGCTGGCGGGGGATCGGTCTTTTCTTTGTGATGTTCAACTTCAACCCCTTCCTTAGCCTCGGAGATTAACTCATCATCTTTCTCACAAGGTTCAAGAGTGGGTTTTTCAATAACCTTACCACTGCGAAGAGTGATGACTGATTTGACTTGATCCATATGATGGATTATGGAACTACTTGCATTTACATTGTATTGCCCCTTGGGATTTTGCTGTGGTTAAGATGGAAACTTACCTTTCTCTTAAAAACTGAGAGTAGATGTGAATTTTGCAAGAGCATCTTTTATATCTTCCATGGTTTAAGCATTTTGAGTGTTGATTGTCTCTTGCTTTTCAATGAATGCATACAATGTTTTCTTTAGATTTTTTCTAAAAGATGGAGCATAAGGAGGTGCATATCCATGAGAATTTTAAAAATTATGGTTTGCTTAAAACGGTGGTTGTGAAGTTTGTGCATTATTGTTACAACTCTTCCAACTAAAATTTGGGTGATTTCTCCAATCAAGGTTATATGTTTGCGAGTATGGGTTATGATTGGGCCTTGAAAATTGTTTAAAGCATGGGCTTTAACACGATGAAAAGATTGATATCTTCTTCCAAGTGCAGGAGTGTCGAAGTAATAAATAACCCGGCAAGACAAGGGTCCAACCACAAGGAGGTTATTGTACAAATTATAAATAATAATAATACAATAACAACAATAATAACAATAACAACAATAATAGTAATAATAGCAATAATAATAATAATAATAATACTAGTAGTAATGATACTAATAATAATAATAATAAAGAAGAAGAAGAAGAAGATGAGAACTTTGAGATGAAATATTAAAGTAAGGATTAAACAATGATAATAACAAATGTCAAGGTTAGAGGTTCCACTAATGATATGTCAAACAAGTATACTATAAACTCTTATTATTCAATTGGAAACCACACATAAAGGAGTTTCCAATTAGATTATAAATTGTTAACATGATTACATTAGTCATCTTATTCGATTAATGCTAATACTTGTAAATCTCGTCAAGCATTCATGATTATAACTTATGTTAACAACAAATCAAGTTCCTTTCATAGCTTAGGTGTCGGTTATACCATACAGTATGGGCTATGAAAGTGCCAAACATTTGTTGTACCAAGTGTTCTACAACATAAATCAAGATTAGTCATTTAAGAAGCAAAGTACTAAAAAGTGATCAAGATAACAAATACAAAACATGTTAGTATCAAACATTAAAGTTCATATTAAGTTTACATTATACTTATTCTTACACCATTAGTGCAACCTTTTCACCTTGACATAATTAACTTAGTTAGACATAATGGAAGAAAGAAAAATAGATAAACAAAATACGAACATAAAAATTAATTAAGTAAAGGAAAGGAAATGAAAGGCATAAACATAATATTAATGGAAGCAAAGCATAAACGTTACAAAAAATACAAAGAGAGAAAGGAAGAGCATGATCTTGATCTGGACACCAAGATGCCTAAATGCATGGCAAATACCTCCTTTTATAGGCCAAAATTGGGAACTATTGATTTGATGACTAATTAATAAGTGGGTGGCCAACTCTTGACTTGGTGACAATCCTTATCTTCTCTTGTCTGCCCAAAACGTCATTGATAACGTCAAAATTAGAGCCACTTGAAAACATGAAAGTTGTAGGCAATTGTCTCAGCTATCTTGTGTAAACAATTCAACTCATTTGGACTTCTAGAACTCCAGATATGGCCAAAATACTGAATAGTACTCGAGCTAGAGGACAGATTCGGGCTTCTTTGTTGTTGCTACAATTTGGACTTTAAAATGGCCTTTTCAGATCTTGGGCTCCATAGGAAAGTTGTAGGCCTATGTCTTACCTTTTTATCCATATAAAATAGACCTAAATCTAATATTTATAGCTCTAGATATGACCCAATTACCGAATAGTATTCCGGTTTAGATTGCACCGACATCTCGTTTCTAAGTTTGATCATCTGTTTGCCTTTGCAATTGAAATTCTTAAAGTCATCAATCAATCCTTTCATTTATGTGATAGGCCTGCATTTAAAATGGACATTTACTAGAAATTAAAGGTATCTTATACTATTAGACCGAGGTCGAACCATAGAGAACAACAACAACAACAACAACAATAATAAATAAAAACAACAACAACAACAATGATGATGGTGATGGTGAAAATGAGTTAAAGAGGACTTTGAGATGTAAAATTAATGTGAAGATTATACAATGATAAAAACAAATGTCAAGGTTAGAGGATACACTAATAGTATTAGAGATAAGTAAGTTATAAACTCTTCATTAATTATCAACATGATCATATTAATCATCTTATTTACATAACACCATACTTATAAATTTGATTAAGTATTCATGATGCTAACTTATGTTGACAACAAATCAAGCTCCTCTCATAATAATGATGTTGGCTGAATACTATGAAGAATCAAGTATTTGATGTACCAATTGTTACACAACACAAATCCAGATTAACCATTTAACAAGTAAGGTATTAAGAATTAATAAGATAAAAATAATAAAACATGTTAATAGCAAGTTGTTTAGGATATAAACATTAAAGTCCATATTGAGTTTATACTTATTTATCATAACACCATTAGTGAAACCTTTTCACCTTGAGATAATTAACTTAGCTAGACATTATAAANTGACAATCCTTATCTTCTCTTGTCTGCCCAAAACGTCATTGATAACGTCAAAATTAGAGCCACTTGAAAACATGAAAGTTGTAGGCAATTGTCTCAGCTATCTTGTGTAAACAATTCAACTCATTTGGACTTCTAGAACTCCAGATATGGCCAAAATACTGAATAGTACTCGGGCTAGAGGACAGATTCGGGCTTCTTTGTTGTTGCTACAATTTGGACTTTAAAATGGCCTTTTCAGATCTTGGGCTCCATAGGAAAGTTGTAGGCCTATGTCTTACCTTTTTATCCATATAAAATAGACCTAAATCTAATATTTATAGCTCTAGATATGACCCAATTACCGAATAGTATTCCGGTTTAGATTGCACCGACATCTCGTTTCTAAGTTTGATCATCTGTTTGCCTTTGCAATTGAAATTCTTAAAGTCATCAATCAATCCTTTCATTTATGTGATAGGCCTGCATTTAAAATGGACATTTACTAGAAATTAAAGGTATCTTATACTATTAGACCGAGGTCGAACCATAGAGAACAACAACAACAACAACAACAATAATAAATAAAAACAACAACAACAACAATGATGATGGTGATGGTGAAAATGAGTTAAAGAGGACTTTGAGATGTAAAATTAATGTGAAGATTATACAATGATAAAAACAAATGTCAAGGTTAGAGGATACACTAATAGTATTAGAGATAAGTAAGTTATAAACTCTTCATTAATTATCAACATGATCATATTAATCATCTTATTTACATAACACCATACTTATAAATTTGATTAAGTATTCATGATGCTAACTTATGTTGACAACAAATCAAGCTCCTCTCATAATAATGATGTTGGCTGAATACTATGAAGAATCAAGTATTTGATGTACCAATTGTTACACAACACAAATCCAGATTAACCATTTAACAAGTAAGGTATTAAGAATTAATAAGATAAAAATAATAAAACATGTTAATAGCAAGTTGTTTAGGATATAAACATTAAAGTCCATATTGAGTTTATACTTATTTATCATAACACCATTAGTGAAACCTTTTCACCTTGAGATAATTAACTTAGCTAGACATTATAAAGGAGAAAAACTTAAAGAAACAATATAAGAACATAAATATGATATAAGTTAACTAAGTTTAGTAAAGGAAATTAAAAGGATGAACAAGAGATTAATAAAAGCAAAACTTAAGCATTACAACAATATAAAAAGAAAGAGCAAGAACATGATCTTGATATGGAAAACAAGATGCCCAAATGAATGACAAATGCCTCCTTTTATAGGCTAAAATTCAGAACTATTTATGTGGTAATTGATAATTGATGTAGTGGCCAACTATTGATTAGTGGACTTGGTGGACAGCATCACTCAAGCACTTTGGATGGCTGAATTGACATTGATGCAATCAAAATTTGGCAAAGTGTTCTTTATGAAAGTTGTTGGAAATTGATTTTCCTTCCACCTACCAAATTTCAGATATGTCTAAAATACTGAGTAGTGCTGCTGGTGGATGTGGTGGATAGCACTCATGCTCTTGTGTGGATGAAATCTCATTTCTATCATCCAAAGTTAAGCTAGTTCTCTATATGAAAGTTATTGGAAATTGTCGTTTCCTTCCACCCACCAAACTTCAGATCATTTGGACTTCTAGTTAATCACAACAATCAATCCTTTGGATTGTGAAAATACCTACATTTAAAATGAGCATTTACTATAAATTAAAGGTATCTTATATTATCAAACTTGTTATTACAAAACATGTTCTAGTTAAGGAGTTATTGATATTTCAAGTGCAAAATGATGATATAAAGCCTTGATAAAAATACATTTTTAAGTACTAATCAAGTTTCCAATCAAATTATAAATTTTTAACATGATTACATTAGTTATATTATTTAAATAAGGCTAATACTTGTAAATGTTGTCAGACATTCATGATTATAACTTATATTAACAACAAATCAAGTTCCTTTCATAGCTCAGGTGTCGATTATACCATATAATATAGGCTATGAAAGTACCAAGTATTTATTGTACTAAGTGTTATACAACATAAATCTAGATTAGTCATTTAAGAAGCAAAGTATTAAAAGTGAACAAGATAACAAATATAAAACATTTAGTATCAAATATTGAGGTTCATGTTGAGTTTACATTATAATTATTCTTACACCATTAGTGTAACCTTTTTACCTTGACATAATAAACTTAACTAAACATAATGAAAGAAAAAAAATATAAATAAATAAGTATAAATAAATAAGATAAGAATATAAATAAGGTAAAAGTTAACTAAGTAGAAGAAAGGAATTAAAAGACATAAATAAGATATTAATGAAAATAAAATTTAAGCATTATAAAAATACAAAGAGATAATGTAAAAACATGATCTTGATCTGAAAACCAAGATGCTTAAATGGATGGAAAATGTCTTTTTATATAGGCTAAAATTAAGAACTATTGATTTGATGACTAATTAATGAGTGGGTAGTCAATTCTTGAATTGGTGACAATCCTTATCTTCTCTTATCTTCCAAAAATATCATTGATAACGATAGAATTGGAACCACTTTAAAAATGAAAGTTCTAGAAAATTATCTTAGTTTTTCAAGAAAAGAAATTAAGGTTATTTGAACTTCTAGATCTTCAGATATGGGCTAAACACTTAACAGTATTTGGGCTGTAAGACAAATTTAAACTTCCTTGTTGTTATAATTTGGACTTACAAATGACCCTTTTAAATCTTGGGCTCATGAAAGTTATAGGCCTATGTCTTACCTTTCTATCCATATAAAGTAGACTGAATCTAAGATTTACAACTCCATATATGACCCAATTACCGAATAGTGTTCCAGTTTGGATTGCACCAGCATCTCTTTTCTAAGTTTGGACATCTCTTTGTCCTTTCAATTTCAGTTCTTAAACTCATCAATCAATCCTTTTATTTTATGTGATAGACCTGTATTTAAAATGAACATTTACCATAAATTAAAGGTATCTTATATTATTAGATATGTTATTATAAAACATGTTTTAGTTAAGAGTTATTGATACTTCAAGTGCAAAATGATAATATAAAACCTTCATAAAAATCACCTTTAAGTACTAATCAATTTGTCAAGAAAGTAATCATCGATTCGTATGAAGTTAAATGTCAAATCTATTGTCACTCTTTATAAAAGATTCGCATCAAGATTTTCGATGCCATTTCCATATGTGATTTCTTCCTGAGAATAATCATTTGCACATTTCATATTCATCAAACTTTGTTTTACTCATGGTAGATTCAAATTAATCATAAACTAATTCGTCAATAAGATCTACTTCCTATGAATCATAATCATCTCCAAGTTGTTTGTAAATGCTGAAAATATTCATCTTCAATCTCATATTTTCAAACGATAGCTTCATATATTCATTCCTCCTCGACAACGGCTCTAAAAATTTGACACGACTAAAAGATTGATGTCTTCTTCCAAGAATGGGAGTGTCTAAGTAATAAATGACCCGGCAAGATCGGAGTTGAACCATAAGGAGGTTATTTGTATAAATTATAAACAACAACAATATAACAACAACAACAATAATAATAGTAATAATAGTACTACTACTAATAATAATAGTAATAGTAATAATAATAGTAGTACTAGTAGTAGTACTAATAATAATAATAAAGAAGAAGAAGTTGATGAGAACTTTGAGATGGAAGATTAATGTAAGGATTAAATAATGATAACAACAAATGACAAGGTTAGAGAATCCACTAATGGTACGTCAAATAAGCATAATATAAACTCTTATTATTCAATTGGAAACCACACAAAAAGGAGATTCCAATCAGATTATAAATTATTAACATGATTACATTAGTTATCTTATTCGATTAATGCTAATACTTGCAAATCTTGTCAAGCATTCATGATTATAACTTATGTTAACAACAAATCAAGTTCTTTTCATAGCACATGTGTGGGTTATACCGTATGAATGAGCTATGAAAGTGCCAAGTATTTGTTGTATCAAGTGTCATACAACATAAATCTAGATTAGTCATTTAATAAGCAAAATATTAAAGAGTGAACAAGAGAACAAATACAATATATGTTAGTATCAAACATTAAAGTTCATGTTGAGTTTATATTATGCTTATTCTTATACCATTAGTGTAACCTTTTTACTTTGACATAATAAACTTAGATGAATATAATGAAAGAAAGAAACATAAATAAATAAAATAAAAAGGATAAATAAGATAAAAGCTGACTAAGTAAAGGAAAGAAAATGAAAGGCATAAACTTGATATTAATGAAAGCAAAACTTAAACCAATATAAAGAAAGAAAGTAAGAGCATGATCTTGATCTGACAACCAAGATGCCAAAATGCATGAAAAATACCTCCTTTTATAGGCCAAAATAGGAAACTATTGATTTGATGACAAATTGATGAGTGGGTGACCAACTCTTGATTTTGTGACAATCCCTATCTTCTCTTATCTGCCCAAAAAGTCATTAATAATGTCGTAATAAGAACCACTTTAAAACATGAAAGTTCTACTAAATTATCTTAGCTTTCTAGAAAAAAAAATTAAGGTCATTTGGACTTCTAGAACTCTAGATATGGGTTACACACTGAACAATGTTTGTGATGCATGATGATTAGTACTTAAAATTGCATTTTTTATCAAGGTTTTATGTCATCATTTTGTATTTGAAGTATTAATAACTCCTCAACTAAAACATATTTTATAATAATATATCTAATAATATAAGATACCTTTAATTTGTAGTGAATATTCATTTTTAATGCAGGCCTATCACATAAATGAAAGGATTGATTGATGAATTTAAGAATTGAAATTGAAAGGACAAAGAGATGACTAAACTTAGAAAAGAGATGTCGGTGCAATCCAAACTAGAACACTATTCCGTAATTAGGTCATATTTGGAGCTGTAGATATCCAATTCAAGTCTAATTTATATGGATGGAAAGGTAAGACATAGGCCTATAACTTTCATATGGAGCCCAAGACTTAAAAAGATCATTTTCAAGCCCAAATTGTAGCAACAACAAAGAAGTCTGAATTTGTCTTCTAGCCCGAGCACTGTTTAGTGTTTAGCTCAAGTCTAATTTGTCTTCTATCAATTAGTCATCAAATCAATAGTTTCCAATTTTTGCCTATAAAAGGATGTATTTACCATATATTTTGGCATCTTGGTTTCAAAATCAAAATCATTCTCTTGTTTTCTCTCATTGTATTTTTTGTAATGTTTATGCTTTGCTTTCATTAATATCAAGTTTATGCCTTTCATTTCCTTCCCTTTACTTAGTTAACTCTTATCTTATTGATGTTCTTATTTTGTTTATTTATTTTTCTTTCTTTCATCATGTCTAGCTAAGTTTATTATGTCAAGGTGAAAAGGTTACATCAATGGTGTAAGAATATGTATAGTGTAAACTTAATATGGACTTTAATGTTTGATACTAACATGTTTTATATTTTTTATCTTGTTCACTCTTTAATACTTTGCTTCTTAAATGACTAATCTTGATTTATGTTTATAACACTTGGTACAACAAATACTTGGCACTTTCATAACTCATACTGTCTAGTATTACCTACACCTAAGCTATGAAAGGAACTTTATTTGTTGTTAACATAAGTTATAATCATAAATGCTTGACGAGATTTACAAGTATTAGCATTAATCAAATAAGATGACTAATGTAATCATGTTAGCAATCTATAATCTAATTGGAACCTCTTTTTTGTGTGGTTTCCAATTGAGTAATAAGAGTTTATACTATACTTGTTTGACATATCATTAGTGGATCCTTTAAGCATGACATTATTGTTATCATTGTTTAATTGTTACATTAATCTTTCATCTCAAAGTTCTCATCAACTTTTTCTTTTTCCTCTTCTTCTTCTACTACTACTACTACTACTTCTATTATTATTACTATTACTACTACCACTACTATTATTATTATAATTATTGTTATTGTTATTATTGTTATTGTTGTTCCTATTGTTGTTGTTTATAATCTGTTCAATTAACTTCCCTGTGGTTCGACCTCGATCTTACTGAGTTATTTATTACTTCGACACTTCTGCACTTAGAAGAAGACATTAATCTTTTAGTTGTGTCAAGTTTTTTGACACCGTTGTTGGAGAGGTACGTTCTTGTACAAATTATAATATGTATTTTATTTTCTCTTTTCACTTTTCTTGTATATAACTTTGTTTCTTCTTATTTTATTTTTTTCTTCCTTTTATTCTATTCCTACATGTGCATGAGAGTGTGGTCACGTACATCAAGTGGTAGACTTTAGAGGGCATCCTCATCATTTTCAGAAAATATGGCCAAAGAAGATAATCAATCACTTCATAATGAGAACAATGAGAATAACCATGCTAGAACATTTATAGACCATATGAATCCCACAAGAACAAGTGCATCATCATCCATAGTTTTTCCACCTAGAGCATCTCATTTTAATTTTAAGCTAAACATTATTCAACTTTTACCTTCTTTTTATGGTTTAGAATTGGAAAATCCATACTTGCATTTAAAGGAATTTGAGGAGGTCTATAACACAGATAATGATTCAAATTCTAGCATAAATACCATTAGATTAAAGCTTTTTTCTTTTTCATTAAAAGATAAAGTTAAAACATGACTATAAAATTTAAAACCAGGATCCATTCGTGCTTGGGATGAAATGCAACAACAGTTTTTAAAGAAGTTTTTCCCATCTTATAGCATAAACTCTTTCAAAAGACAAATCAATACTTTCACTTAAAAATCGAGATTGGTTTTGAAACATCGAGATTGGTTTCACATTTTTATGAATGGTTAACACCTAGAGATAGGCAAATGGTTGAATTGATGTGCAATGGAACTTTTGAAGATAAAGACCCTGATAAAGCAATGGAGTGCTTAGACTTGTTAGCTGAAAATACCTATGAGGCACTGAGTAAAACTCAACATCATACATCTAGTAGAGGTATGTACAATCTTAGGGAAGATCATGACATTCAAGCCAAGTTTGCATCTTTAGCTAGAAAAGTCAAGGCACTAGAATTGAAAAAGAGCGGTCAATTAAAATCTGTTAAAAACTTTTTATGTCAAATATGTGAAACAAATAAACACTCAACCAATAACTGTCCAACCTTGCCTTCTTTTAAGGAATGTCTCCATGAACAAACTCATGCTTTAAATAGTTTTCAAAGGGCTAACCACAACCCATACTCATAAACATACAACCCTCGTTAGAGAAATCACCTAAATTTAAGTTGGAAAAGTGAAAATAACAATGTACAAACTTCACAACTACTGTTTCAAGCATACCATAATTTTTAAAATTCTCATGGATATGCACTTACTTATGCTCCAGCTCCTAGAAGAAATCTTGAGGAAACATTGTATGCATTCATTGAAAAGCAAAAGACAATCAATACTTAATTTGCTCAAAACATGATATATTTTAAAGGTACTTTTGCAAAATTGACACCTGCTCTCAGTTTTCAAGAGAAAGGTAAGTTTCCATCTCAACCACAACAAAATCTCAAGGGACAATACAATACAAATACAAGTAGTTCCGGAAGCCAACACATGGATCAAGTGAAATCTGTCACTACTCTTCGTAGTAGTAAGGTTATTGAAAAACTCACTCTTGAAATTTATGAAAAAGATAATGAGTTAATCTCTAAGGGTAAAAAAGGGGTTGAATCTGAAAATTACAAAGAAACTACTAATTCCTTACCAGCGCTTCCATTTCCTCATGTCATACTAAACAAAGTAAAGTCAATCACAACTCTAAAATCTTTGAAACTTTCAAACAAGTAAGAATCAATATATATTTACTAGATTCTATTAAACAGGGTCCTTTCTATGCTAAATTTTTTAAAGATCTATACACAATGAAGAGGAAACTGAATGTGAAAAAGAAAACATTTTTAGCCAAACAAGTGCTATTCTTCAGAACAATAATGCTTTGAAATATAAAAACCCTAGTTGTCCTACAATTTCGTGCTTTATAAGAGAACATAAAATTGAAAGAGCCTTACTTGATCTTGGAGCCAGTGTGAATTTACTTTCATATTTAGTTTTTCAAAGGCTCAATCTAGGTGAGTTAAAACCAACTTCAATAACTCTTTTACTTGCCGATCGATCTGTAAAAATGCCTAGAGGAATAATCAAAGATGTGTTAGTACAAGTCGATAAATTCATTTATCTTATGGATTTTATTGTCGTAGACACACAACTTGTTAAAGTATGTAATTCATTTTTTGTTATTTTATGACGTCCATTTCTTGCAACTTCTAACGCATTGATTAATTGTAGGAATGGACTGATGAAGCTGTCATTTGGAAACATGAAATTGGAGATGAATATTTTCAACATTTATAAGCAACCTAGAGATGATAATGATTTACAAGAAGTAGATCATATTGATCAATTAGTTTATGATCAACTTGAGTCTACTTTAAGTAAAAATGAGTTGGATGAATTTGAAGATTTATAAATGATTTATTCTAAGGAAGAAATCATAGATGAAAAACATACCAAAAATATTGATATGAATCTTTTGTCAAAAGTGACAATAAATTTAACATCTGACATCACACCAATCAATGATTACTTTCCTAATGAATCCTTACTTTCTCTTAGTCCAATGCCTTGGTATGATAAAAATATCAATTTTCTTGTTTCAGGAGATTTGCCAACTGATTAAAGTACTCAAGATAAAGAAAAGTTTTTGAAAGAAGTGAAGAACTTTTATTGGGATGACCCTAACTTATTCAAATATTGTCCTGATCAAATATTTCAAAGATTCATTCCCAATAATGAGGTAAGTAGTGTCATTAAACAATGTCATTCCAAAGCATGTGGGAGTTATTTTTCATTTAAAAGGATAACTGTAAAAATATTTTAAAATGGATTTTATTAGCCCACCATGTTCTAGGACACGCATGCATTATGCAAAACTTGTGAAAATTGTCATAACATTGATACTAGTCAAAAAGTTTTGTCTTATAATTCTCAACTCTATTTATTCCCTAGAGAGCTAAGATCAAGATGGGGCAATTCATTTATTATGAAATATGTCTATCCTTATAGGGCCTTTGATATTGAGAATTCAATGAATAACAATGTTTTTAAAGAAAATGGACATCGTTTGAAAGCTTACTTTGATAGTTTTTCTAGTAAAAATGAATCAACTTGGTTGAATGATCTTGTAGATAAAGGTTGATTATTTTATTTTTTTCACATTGTTTTTGTGTTTTTTTTAGTTTCTCTCACCCCGGTCAAATGGTGAACAACAGTACTCTATGACTTAAGTCGGTTCTTTTAGTTTTCCATAATAATTGATATTTGTGTACATATTTGTGCAATTATTTGATCTCTTTTCCAATTCTCTTTTAATAATGGACACTAATCTTGAAAAATTGAAAAAGTATTTTCCCGCTCTACCTCAAAATACAATTACAAAAATTTACCGTGCTAGATGTGCAAGATTGAGGTTGTTAATGAATCATGGAATTTCTAAAGATATTCGCTGGTTGATTGAAGCAAAGGTTTGATTATTAGTTAAGTCCTCTAATTCCTTCATTTCACATATACTTGGAACAGCTAAAAACACTTTTGCAAAGAAATATCATGCAAAATAATTAAGAGTCTGTCATCGATGTGCCAGATGAACTTGTAATGTATAATGTCATTCTTTAGGTATGGTATCTATAAATCATGAAGATAAAATACAATTCATTAAGGATGGCCTTAGTAAGGAGTCTTTAGATAATCTTTTATTAACTCTTGAGACGCATCCTAGTGAAGATGTGCATCGTGCAATTCATGATTTATAGTCACTATTTCATAAAGAACATGCTTGACTTAGTCTTAGGAATCTGACTAAAAAAGACGTTGTTTTCTAGTTTTTAAGAAGACTGGATAAAAAGCCCATCCCTAACCCATAAAGGGCATTTTAAGTCATTTTTGAACGTAAAACCAAGGAAAGATATGAGCTATAATCATAACTACCTATACATATACATGCTTTTTCAAAAATAAATAAATAAATAAAGAGAGAGTATGTGTGTGTGTGAGAGAGAGAGAGACTCTAGCTAGCCTATATATAAGTGGTATGATTGCCTTTTTAATTTCTCATCTATAAAATCCTCTCTTCTTTCCTTTCATTTCTACTCAACCCATATATTCAACAAATATAGAAGTGTGTAGAAATGGCAAGTTTCTCAGGTCATCACATAAAAAATATTTATGTTTTTGGTGGATCTAGTCCTAGAAAAGAAAAGGAGATTTTAGAATTAGCAAATCATCTTGGTTAGGTGCTAGCTGAGAGAAAGATTCATTTAGTTTATGGGGGAGGTTGTTTAAAGTTAATGGGAGGTGTATCAATATTTGTATTTTTAGGAGGTAATCAAGTTTTAAGGGTTGTTTTTGAAGCTTTAGCACAAGGGGATATCACTGGAAAAACAATTGGAGAGGAATTTCAGGTCTCCACAATGTCAGCTCGAATGAATATAATGTTTAACCATGTTGATGCTTTCATTGCTTTACCAGGTGGTCTAGGCACATTGAAAGAGATCTTTCATATTTTCTTTTAGGACCAATTACACATTCATTATAAACCTATAAGTCTATTAAATGTTAATGGTTATTATGATAAGTTCTTGTCTTTTCTTGATCATGCTATGGAATAGGAATTTCTAACTTCTTCTGCACGACAAATCATAATCTCTGCTGCTACTGCTAAACAATTGATTAACCAAATGCAATCTTTCATTCTTATAATTGATCCCTTCATGAGTCATATAAATTGGTCATCTAAAAAAAGCTGTAAAAAGTTTAGATTAGATTTGAGTCTTCATTTGTAATTTTTTATCCTTTTGTTTTATTATTATATTTTATTATTTCTTATTTTTATTTTAGTGTGTTTTAGGATTGTTTATGTTAGTTATTTCAGATGATATCTTCTATACTCTATCTTTCTACCTTAGAATATTGAGGACAATATCTCGTTTTGGTATGGGGGAGAGGGTGGTAACTAAAAACAAAATAACTAATTGTGTTTTCTATTTCATAAGGCATATACAAAATCGTTCTTACTATGATGGTAGAGTAAAGGAGATCTTTTTATGACTCTTAAGACGCATCTTAGTAACTATTTTTAATAAAGTCTATCATAATACTTCTTGAAATATTCAGGTTTACAAACTCTCACACTACTATCACTTAATTCTACTCATATACTTCTTTAACATGTATTCTTAAGTCTTAATTTACAAATACATACTTTAACATATGATTATGGGTTGCACATTGGATTATTATACTATTTATATTCTTTTGTTAAAGGTAACTAAGGGAAAGAGATAATATATAATTTTTTTATAAAAAAAGAGTAAAAAAAATGAAATGATGATAATAAAAATGTAGATAAGTTTGGTTTTGTAGCTTTCATAACCTAAGCAGTTAAGCCCGAAGAAGTGTTTTAACACCTAATACCCTAAAGTCAATTGACTTGGGAGCTATTAGCCCAACGCTTATTATATGGGTTGAGGAGAAAAGCTTAAGGGAATGAAACATTGCACTATCTATATATCAGTATTTGCGACCCGAGTTACTATTCTTATAGGGGTGTCTTAACATCTAATGCCCTAAGATCAACTGGTCTGGGAGTCATTAGCCAAAAGTTCATTACATGGGTTAAAAATATATGTTGTTTTAAGTTATATGTATATATATTTTAAATAATAATAATAATAATCTCAACCCAAGAAAGTTAACCTTAAACATTAGAATAAAAATTTTGTTTTCTTCGAAGAAAAGCCTTATAATTATGTGTTGATATATTGAGCATAAAAAAAAAGTTTATTAATACCTTGTTAAGAGGTATTGAGCAGGTATATAAATTTAATAAGAGTTTATTTATCAAAATAGATTAATAGAAGTTGAATGATGAATACCTTGCTTTCTAGAATTTGCAAATTGTTTTTCTATTGTAACGTTTTGATTACTAGTGACTAATAATAAACTGGCTGGGGGGTTTGATTAGTACTTAAAAGTGTATTTTTTATCAAGGTTTTATGTCATCATTTTACACTTGAAGTATCAATAACTCCTTAACTAAAACATGTTTTATAATAATATATCTAATAATATAAGATACGTTTAATTTATGGTAAATCTTCATTTTAAATGTAGGCCTATCACATAAATGAAATAATTGATTGATGAATTTAAGAACTGAAATTGAAAGGACAAAGAGATGGTCAAACTTAGAAAAGAGATGTCGGTGCAATCTAAACTAGAACACTATTCGGTAATTGGGTCACATCTAGAGCTGTAGATCTTTCATTTAGGTCTATTTTATATGGATAGAAAGGTAAGACATAGGCCTATAACTTTCATATGGAGCCTAGGACTTAAAAAAGTTATTTTCAAGTCCAAATTATAGCAACAACAAAGAAGTCTGAATCTGTCTTCCAGCCCGAGCACTGTTCAGTGTTGAGCCATATCTGGAGTTCTAGAAGTCCAAATGACCTGAATTGTTTACGCAAGAAATCTAAGACAATTTCCTATAACTTTCATGTTTTTAAGTGACTCCAATATTAATGTTACCAATGACTTTTTGGACAAACAAGAGAAGATAAGGATTGTTACCAAGTCAATAATTGGTCACCCATTCATCAATTAGTCATTAAATCAATAGTTCCTAATTTTCTCCTATAAAAGGATGTATTTGCCATGCATTTAGGCATCTTAGTTTCTAAATCAAGATCATACTCTTCCTTTCTCTCTTTGTATTTTTTGTAATGTTTATGCTTTGTTTTCATTAATATCAAGTTTATGCCTTTCATTTCCTTTCCTTTGCTTTGGTAACTCTTATCTTATTTATGTTCTTATTTTATTTATGTATTTTTCTTTCTTTCATTATGCCTAGCAATGTTAATTATGTCAAGGTGAAAAGGTTATACTAATGGTGTAAGAATAAGTATGGTATAAACTTAATATGGACTTTAATGTTTAGTACTAACATGTTTTATATTTGTTATCTTGTTCACTCTTTAATACTTTGCTTGTTAAATGACTAATCTTGATTTATGTTGTATAACAATTGGTACAACAAATGCTTGGCACTTTCATAGCTCATACTGTATGGCATAACCGACACCTGAGCTATGAAAGAAACTTGATTTGTTGTTAACATAAGTTATAATCATGAATGCTTGACAACATTTACAAGTATTAGCATTAATTGAATAAGATGACTAATGTAATCATGTTGACAATCTATAATCTGATTGCAACCTTCTTTATGTGTAGTTTCTAATTGAATAATAAGAGTTTATATTATACTTGTTTGACATACCATTAGTAGATGCTCTAACCTTAACATTTATTATTATTGTTGTTTAATCTTTACGTTAATCTTTCATATCAAAGTTCTCATGAACTTTTTCCTTTTCCTCTTCTTCTATTATTATTATTATTATTATTATTACTACTTCTACTACTACTAATATTACTACTACTATTAATATTACTACTACAACAACAACAACAACTACTATTATTATAATTATTATTGTTGTTGTTGTTGTTACTATTGTTGTTGTTTATAATTTATACATTTAACCTCCCTATGGTTCAACCTCAGTCATGTCGAGTTATTTATTACTTTGACACTTTTGCACTTGGGAGAAGATATCAATCTTTTAGTCAAATTCAAATTTTGTTATTGTTACAATTTGGACTTCAAAATGAAGTGTTTAAGTCTTGGGCTCCATGAAAGTTGTAGGCCTATGTCTTACTTTTTCATCAATATAAAGTAGACCTAAATCTAAGATCTACATCTATAAATATGACCAAATTATCAAATAATATTCTGGTTTGAAGTGCACTAGTATCTCTTTTCTAAGTTTGGTCATTTCTTTGTTCTTTCAATTTTAGTTCTGAAACTTATCAATCAATCATTTTATTTATGTATAGGTCTATATTTAAAATGAATATTTATCACAAATTAAAGGTATCTTATATTATTAGATATGTTATTATAAAACATGCTTTAGTTAAGGAGTTATTGATACTTTCAGTGCAAAATGATGATATAAAACCTTAATAAAAATACATTTTTAAGTATTAATCAATAATATACCAGGATTTCACACATGTATTACTTAATTTTGGATATAAAAGTTATCAAGGATTTCTTATTTCCCTATGATAAAGAAACCTCCAATTTAACAATAAAACGACTAAAAGATTGATGTCCTCTCCCAAGTACAGGAGTGTCAAAGTAATAAATAACTTTGCAAGACCAAGGTCGAACCATAGGAAGGTTAATTGTACAAATTATAAACAACAATAATAGTAACAATAACAACAACAACAATAGTAGTAGTAATAATAATATTAATAATAATACTACTAGTAGTAGTAGTAGTAGTAAAGAAAAAGAAAAATTGATGAGAACTTTGAGATGGAAAGTTAAAATAACGATTAAACAATGATAACAAACAATATCAAGGTTAGAGGATCCACTAATGGTATGTCAAACAAGTATAGTATAAACTCTTATTATTCAATTGAAAACCACACACAAAGGAGGTTCCAAACATATTATAGATTGTTAATATGATTACATTAATCATCTTATTCAATTAATGCTCATACTTGTAAATATCATCTAGCATTCATGATTATAATTTATGTTAACAACAAATCAAGTTCCTTCCATAGATTAAGTGTTGGTTATACCATACAGTATAAGTTATGAAAGTGTCAAGCATTTGTTGTACCCATCCCATTGTTATACAACATAAATTAAGATTAGTCATTTAACAAGTGATTAGTACTCAAAAGTGCATTATTATCATGGTTTTATATCATCATTTTGCACCTGAAGTGTCAATAACTCCTTAACTAAAGTACGTTTTATAATAATTTATCTAATAATATAAGATACCTTTAATTTATGGTAAATGTCCATTTTAAATGCAGGCCTATCACATAAATGAAAGGATTGATTGATGACTTTAAGAATTTCAATTGCAAAGGCAAAGAGATGATCAAACTTAGAAAAGAGATGTCGGTGCAATCCAAACCAGAACACTGTTCGGTAACTGGGTCATATCTGGAGCTATAGATCTCAGATTTAGGTCTACTTTATATGGATGGAAAGGTAAGACATAGGCCTACAACTTTCATATGGAGCCCAAGATCTAAAAAGGCCATTTTCAAGTCCAAATTATTGCAACAACAAAGAAGCCCGAATCTGTCCTCCAGCCCGAGCACTGTTCAGTATTTTGGCCATATATGGAGTTCTAGAAGTCAAAATGAGCTGCCTTTTTTACACAAGAAAGCTGAGACAATTGCCTAGAACTTTCATGTTTTCAAGTGGCTCTAATTTTGACGTCATCAATGACGTTTTGGGCAGACAATAGAAGATAAGGATTGTCACCAAGTCAAGGGTTGGCCATCTACTCATCGATTAGTCATCAAATCAATAGTTCCCAATTTTGGCCTATAAAGGAGGCATTTGCCATGCATTTAGGCATCTTGGTGTCCAGATCAAGATCATGCTCTTGTTTTCTCTCTTTGTATTCTTTGTAGTGTTTATGCTTTGTTTTCATTAATATCAAGTTTATGCCTTTCATTTCCTTTCCTTTGCTTTGGTAACTCTTATCTTATTTATGTTCTTATTTTATTTATGTATTTTTCTTTCTTTCATTATGCCTAGCAATGTTAATTATGTTAAGGTGAAAAGGTTATACTAATGGTGTAAGAATAAGTATGGTATAAACTTAATATGGACTTTAATGTTTAATACTAACATGTTTTATATTTGTTATCTTGTTCACTCTTTAATACTTTGCTTGTTAAATGACTAATCTTGATTTACGTTGTATAACAATTGATACAACAAATGCTTGGCACTTTCATAGCTCATACTGTATGGCATAACCGACACCTGAGCTATGAAAGAAACTTGATTTGTTGTTAACATAAGTTATAATCATGAATGCTTGACGAAATTTACAAGTATTAGCATTAATTGAATAAGATGACTAATGTAATCATGTTAACAATCTATAATCAGATTGGAACCTCCTTTGTGTGTGGCTTCCAATTGAATAATAAAAGTTTATACTATACTTGTTTGACATACTATTAGTGGATCCTCTAACGTTGACATTGTTTGTTATCATTGTTTAATCTTTTCTTTAACATTTCATCTCAAAGTTCTCATCTTCTTCTTCTTCTTTATTGTTGTTATTATTATTATTATTGCTATTGTTATTGTTATTGTAGTTATTTTTTTTATTGTTGTTGTATTTTGTTATTTATAATTTGTACAATAACCTCCCTATGGTTCGACCCCGGTCTTGCCGGGTTATTTATTACTTTGACACTCCTGCACTTGGGAGAAGACATCAATCTTTTTGTCGTGTCAAGTTTTTGATGTCGTTGCCAGGGAGGTAAGTTTTGTATAAATTATAATATTTATTTTATTTTCTCTTTTCACTTTTCTTGTATATAACTTTGTTTCTTTTTTCTTGTTTCTTCTTTTTTTTTTATTTATTCTATTCCTACATGTGCATGAGAGTGTGGTCATGTACATCAAGTGGTAGACTTTGTAGGGTATTCTTATTATTTTCAGAAAATATGGCTGAAGAAGATAATCAATCACTTCATAATGAGAATAACGAGAATAACCGTGCTAGAACACTTAGAGACCACATGAATCCAACAAGAACAAGTGTACCATCATGCATAGTTTTTCCTCTCGATGTATCTCATTTAAAATTTAAACCAAGCATTATCCAACTTTTATCTTCTTTTCATGGTTTTGAATTGCAAAATTCATACTTGCATTTAAGGGAATTTGAGGAGGTCTGCAACACATATAATAATCTAAATTATAGCATGAACACCATCAGATTAAAGCCTTTTCCTTTTTCATTAAAAGATAAAGCTAAAACATGGCTACAAAATTTGAGACCAGGATCCATTCATGCTTGGGATGAAATGCAACAACAGCTTTTAAAGAAGTTTTTCCTATCTCAGAGAACAAACTATTTCAAAAGACAAATCACCACTTTCACTCAAAAAACAGGAGAAACATTTTACCAATGTTGGGATAGGTATCGAGACTTACTTAGTACTTGCCCTCATCATAGTTTTGAAACATGGAGATTGGTTTCACATTTTTATGAAGGGTTAACACCTAAAGATAGACAAATGCTTGAATTGATATGCAATGAAACCTAGACCCAGATGAAGCAATGGAGTACTTAGACTTGTTAGCTGAAAATGCTCAAAATTAGGACATCGCGGGTATTTATGAGGCACCGAGTAAAACTCAACCTCATACATTTAGTGGAGGTATGTACAACCTTAAAAAAGATCATGACCTTCAAGCCAAGTTTGCATCTTTAGTTAGAAAAGTCGAGGCACTAGAATTGAAAAAAAGTGGTCAATTAAAATCTGTTGAAAACATTGCATGTCAAATATGTGAAACAAATGAACACTCAACCGACAACTGTGCAACCTTGCCTTCTTTTAAGGAATGTCTCGATGAACAAGCCCATGCTTTAAATAGTTTCTAAAGGGCCAACCATAACCCATACTCACAAACATATAACCCTGGTTGGAGAAATCATCCAAATTTTAGTTGGAAGAGTGAGAACAACAATGCACAAACTTCACAATCACCATTTCAAGCACGCTATAATTTCCAAAATTCTCATGGATATGCACCTCCTTATGCTCCACCTCCTAAAAGAAATCTTCAGGAAACATTGCATGCATTCATTGAAAAGCAAGAGACAATCAATACTCAACTTGCTCAAAACATGACAGATTTTAAAGATACTCTTACAAAATTAACATCTACTCTTAGTTTCCAAGAGAAAGGTAAGTTTTCATCTCAACCACAATAAAATACCAAAGGGCAATACAATGCAAATGCAAGTAGTTCCAGAAGTCAACACATGGATCAAGTCAAATCAGTCACTAGTCTTCGTAGTGGTAAGGTTATTGAAAAACCATCTCTTAAACCTTATGAAAAAGATGATGAGTCAATCTCTAAGGGTAAGGAAGGGGTTGAATCTGAAAATTGCAAAGAAAAGATTGATTCTCCACCAACACTTCCATTGCCTCAGGCCATAACCAAACAAAGGAAAGTCAATCACAACTCTGAAATTTTTGAAACTTTCAAACAGGTAAGAATCAATATACCTTTGCTGGATGTTATTAAATAGATTCCTTTCTATGCTAAATTTTTGAACGATCTATGCACTGTGAAGAGGAAACTGAATGTGAAAAAGAAAGTCTTTCTAGCTGAACAAGTAAGCGTTATTCTTTAGAACAATAATGCTTTGAAATATAAAGACCCTGGTTGTCCTACAATTTCTTGCTTTATTGGAGAGCATAAAATTGAAAGAGCCTTACTTGATCTTGGTGCTAGTGTGAATTTACTTCCATATTTAGTTTTTCAGAGTCTCAATCTAGGTGAGTTAAAACCAACTTCTATAACTCTTTTACTTGCTAATAGATCTATAAAAGTGCCTAGAGGAATAATTGAAGATGTGTTAGTACAAGTCGATAAATTCATTTATCTTGTGGATTTTATTGTCTTGGACACACAACCTGTTGAAGTATATAATTCATTTCCTATTATTTTAGGATGTCCATTTCTTGCAACTTCTAACGCATTAATTAATTATAGGAATGGACTGATGAAGCTATCATTTGGAAACATGACATTGGAAATGAATATTTTCAACATTTGCAAGCAACCTAAAGATGATAATGATTTACAGGAAGTGGACTTTACTAAAAAATTAATTCATGATCAATTTCTAACCACTTTTAGTGAAATTGAGATTGATGAATCTGATGATTTGCAAATGATTTATTTTCAGGAAGAATCAAAGACAAGTAATTGGAGGCCACAAATTGAGGAATTGCCACCACGATCAATTAAATCCATACCTTCAAGTGTTTAACCACTCAAACCTGATTTGAAGTCATTGCCATCAAATCTCAAATACTCATTTTTGAGAGAAAATGAAACTTTTCTAGTAATAATCTTTTTCAAACTTAATGCACATTGAGAAGGTAAGTTATTACAAACTTTGAAAATGCACAAAAATGCATTAGGATGGACCATAGCTGATATAAAAGGAATTAGTCCTTTGATTTGTACACACAGAATTTATTTTGAGGAAAATGCTAAACCCTTTAGAGAAATGCAACGAAGGCTAAATCCTGATATGAAAGAAATGGTGAAAAATAAAGTCATTAAGCTTCTAGATAATGAAATCATTTATCCTATTTCTGATAGCAAATGGGTAAGTCCTACCCAAGTTGTACCCAAGAAGTCTGGAGTCACTGTGATAACAAATGAGAACAATGAGTTAATTCCCACTGGAACTGTTACTGGTTGGCGCATGTGCATTGACTATAGCAAACTTAATTCAATGACTAGAAAAGATCATTTTCCATTACCTTTCATGGATCAAGTCCTAGAAAGAGTTACAGGTCATAAATTTTATTGTTTCCTAGATGGCTATTCGGGTTACAATCAAATTGAAATTGCATTGGAAGATCAAGAGAAGACTACTTTCACATGTCCATTTGGTACTTTTGCATATCGAAGGATGCCTTTTGGATTATGTAATGCACCAGCCACATTTCAAAGATGCATGCTTAGTATATTTAGTGATATGGTTGAAACTTTTCTTGAGATTTTCATGGATGATTTTTCTGTTTTTGGTGATTCATTTGATGATTGTTTGACTAACTTAGAAAAGGTTTTGGCCAGGTGTGAAGAGAAGAATCTTGTGCTGAATTGGGAAAAATGTCACTTTATGGTAACAAACGATATTGTACTTGGTCATATTGTTTCATCAAAAGGAATTGAGGTTGACAAATCTAAAATCAAGTTAATTGCAAACTTGCCAACACCAAAATTTATTAAAGATGTTAGATCATTCTTAGGACATGCTGGTTTTTATAGAAGGTTCATCAAAGATTTTAGCGTAATATCTAAGCCCTTAAGTAACCTTCTAACAAAGGATAATATTTTTGAATGGACTGAACATTGTGAAAAAGCCTTTGTTAAACTTAAAAACTTACTTGTGCTTATGTCATTTAACCTCCTGATTGGTCATTACCTTTTGAAATAATGTGTGATGCTAGTGATTATGTCGTAGGTGCTGTTTTTGGGACAGAGAAAAGATAAGAAACCTTATGTAATTTACTATGCAAGCAAAACTTTAAATAGTGCTTAAATGAATTATACCACCACTGAAAAAGAATTACTTGCAATAGTATTTGCATGTGAAAAATTTAGGTCTTATCTTATTGGTTCACCTGTTGTTTTTAGTGATCATGTAGCATTGAAATATCTTTTTTCTAAGAAAGATTTTAAGGCTAGATTGTTGCGGTGGATTTTTTTACTTCAAGAATTTGATATCATAATCAAATATAAGAAAGGCAGCGAAAATGTTATCGCAAATCACTTTAAGACTTAATGATGCACTTTAGGCTTATCAAACTGCTTATAAAATATCATTAAGTATGTCACCTTATAGACTAATCTATGGAAAACCTTGTCACTTGCCTGTGGAACTTGAACATAAAGCTTATTGGGCTATTAAAGCTTTCAATTCAAATCTGGATGATGCTAGTCAATTGCGAAAATTACAAATAAATGAACTTGAGGAAATAAGAAATGATGCATATGAAAATTCAAGAATTCATAAAGCAAGAATCAAAGAGTTTCATGACAAGAAGATACTGAGAATCCAAAGAATGTTAAAGATGGGTTAAAGATGCATGGTGTTTTAAATTATATGTATATTAAAAAAAAGACAAAAATAATAATCTCACCCCGAGGAAGTTAACCTTAAACATTAGAACAAAAATTTTGTTTTCTTTCAAGAAAAGCCCCATAATTATATGTTGATACATTGAGCACAAAAGAAAGGTTTATGAATATCTTGTTAAGAGATATTGAGCAGGTATATAAATTTAACAAGAGTTTGTTTATCTGGATAGAGTAATAGAAGTTAAATCATGAATACCTTGCTTTGTGGAATTTGCAAATTGCTTTTCTATTTTAACGCTTTGATTACTAGGGACTAGTAATAAGCTAGTTGGGGGGTGTGATTAGTACTCAAAAGTGCATTCTTATCATGGTTTTATATTATCATTTTACACTTGAAGTATCAATAACTCCTTAACTAAAGTACGTTTTATAATAATCTATCTAATAATATAAGATACCTTTAATTTATGGTAAATGTCCATTTTAAATGCAGGCCTATCACATAAATAAAAGGATTGATTGATGACTTTAAGAACTTCAATTACAAAGGCAAACAAATGATCAAACTTAGAAAAGAGATGTCAGTGCAATCCAAACCGGAACACTGTTTGGTAACTGGGTCATATCTGGAGCTATAGATCTCAGATTTAGGTCTACTTTATATGGATGGAAAGGTAAGATATAGGCCTACAACTTTCATATGGAGCCCAAGATCTAAAAAAGTCATTTTCAAGTCCAAATTGTTGCAACAACAAAGAAGCCTGAATATGTCCTCCAGCCCGAGCACTGTTCAGTATTTTGGCTATTTCTAGAGTTCAAGAAGTCAAAATGAGCTAAATGTTTTACACAAGAAAACTGAGACAATTTCTTAGAATTTTCATGTTTTC
>SRLM01002081.1:0-14619 GCA_015708895.1 Populus ilicifolia | reverse complement strand
CTCCTGCACTTGGGAGAAGACATCAATCTTTTTGTCATGTCATCCTCGATACTTTAGCACAAGGAGACATCATTGGAAAAATAATTGGAGAGGAACTTCAAGTCTCCACAATGTCAACTCGAATGAATGCAACGTTTAACCATGCTGATGTCTTCATTGCTTTACCTGGTGGTCTAGACACACTGCAAGAGATCTTTCATATTCCTCTTGGGCCCAACTGCATATTCACTATAAACCTATAGGTTTGTTAAATGTTAATGGTTATTATGATAAGTTGTTGACTTTTTTTGATCTCTACTGCTACTATTGAATAATTGATTGACCAACTATAATTTTTCATTCCTGTAATTGATCCTTCCATGGGTCACATAAATTGATCAACTAAGGAAAGCCGTAAAAAGCTTAGATTGGATTTGAGCCTTTATTTGTGAATCTTTGTGTCTTTTGATTTTATTATTGTGTTTTGTTGTTTCTTATATTTGTTTTAGTGTGTTTCAGGTTTGTCAGTGTTTCAGGTGATTTCAGGTGATATCTTCTATACTCTATCTTTCTACATTTAAACATTGAGGACAATGTCTCGTTTTAGTTGAGGGGAAAGGGTAGTAGCTAAAAAAAAAACTATGTTTTCTATTTCATAAAGCATGTGCAAAATTGTTGTTACTATGATGGCAAAGTAAGGAGAACTTTTTATGACTCTTGAGACGTATCGTAGTAATAATTCGTAACAAGGTCTATCATAATACTTCTTGAAATATTCAAATTTACAAACTCTCGCATTGTTATCACTTCATTCTGTCATATACTTATTTAACATGTATTTTAAACTTTAATTTACACACAGACTTTTAACATATGATTGTGAGTTGCATATTAGATTATTATATTATTTATATTCTTTTGTTAAAGGTAACAACTAAGGGAAAAGGGATAGTATATACTTAACAAAAAAATAAAAATAAAATAATAATAATACTAAAAATATAGATAAGTTTAGTTTTGTAGCCTCCCTAACCAAAGCAATTAAGCCCGAAGGGGTGTTTTAACACCTAATACCCTAAAATCAACTGACTTGGGAGCTATTGGGCCAATGCTTGTTATATGGGTTGAGAAGAAAAGCTTAAGGGAATCAAATATTACACTATCTACATATCAGTATCTGCAGCCTGAGTTACTAAGCTCGTAAGGGTGTCTTAACACTTATTGCCCTAAGACCAACTGGTCTGGTAGTCATTAGTTGAAAGCTCGTTACATGGGTTAAAGATGCATGGTGTTTTAAATTATATGTATATATATTAAAAAAATAAAAAAGACAAAAATAATAATCCCAGCCTAAAGAAGTTAACCTTAAACATTAGAAGAAAAATTTTGTTTTCTTTCAAGAAAAGCTCCATAATTATGTGTTGATATATTGAGCACAAAAGAAAGGTTTATGAATATTTTGTTAAGAGGTATTGAGCAGGTATATAAATTTAATGAGAGTTTGTTTATTTGGATAGATTAATGGAAGTTAAATGATGAATACCTTGTGATACGATCCAAGCAAGGTCAAATTTGGATTTTGATGTAAAATGTGCAACAATCCAATTTTACGGCAAGGGTCATAATTCTCAATCAGACCGTTGGATCGAGCTGAAATTTTACATGGAGTCTCCTGACATATTGTATTACCTTGGGTTAAACTTTTAGATCAATCAGAGCTCGGGAAGGCATCTCAATATAGGTCAAGAAAGGCTGTACGAATTTTGTTATTTACTTCCTT
This sequence comes from Populus ilicifolia, assembly GCA_015708895.1. Lineage (NCBI taxonomy): Eukaryota > Viridiplantae > Streptophyta > Magnoliopsida > Malpighiales > Salicaceae > Populus > Populus ilicifolia. The sequence continues at coordinate 12,860 of SRLM01002081.1, read as the reverse complement.
TTGACTTGTGGACTTTCTATTTGGCTAGGATTCTTTTCCTAAAAGGATGTGCCAGCTTATTTTGGGAATTTTCTAGTTCCACAAGGATCTTTAATAAGCTGCAATAAAATCTCCAAGTGTGGCAAGGATTCATTGATGTTTCAAAATCCTTTTCTTACAAGGATTCCTTATTCACCCTAACTACAACAGGAAAAAAAGACTTTAGAATAAATTCTACTTTGAAATCAGATTTTTTCTAGTCTATTTGGGACTTATTAATGGTGAAAAATCCTATTCTAGCTTATTTAGGATGGTAATTTTTAGATTTTTAGTGTTTTCTTCTTAGTTTTTAGGTTACTATTACTTATTTGGGTCAATTGTAAGTGGGCTACATATAAGTCCGCCTAAGGGGGGTCCATTAGGGTTTCTTTAAGTCCAGACTCACTATAAATAGAGGCATAACCAAACATGTAAAAGAAAGACTATTCAGATTAATAAAACTTCTTGTTTGCCGCACTTTGTGTGTGTATGTGTTGGTGAGATAATCTCCCTTCCATAGTTTTCTAATGAACTGAAAAATGACTTATCGAAGAACAACTGTCTTCGTGGCGCCATCCTTATACTTCTCGTTCGCGAATCAATATTCGTTGGGTGGGGGTTTTCCGTTTCCAATAGTGCTGGTGCCTAGGTACAAGTTATCTTTGCGTCACACTCTTATCAAACCTGATTTACTTGGCTTTCCGGGAATTGACATCTTTGCGTGTGGGTTGCGTGACCATGTGATCATGAGGTTCGCATCACCTTGCTTTATGGAATTTGTAAATTGCTTTTCTATTTTAATGCTTTGATTACTAGAGACTAGTAATAAGCTGGTTGGGGGGTGTGATTAGTACTTAAAAGTGTATTTTTGTCAAGGTTTTATATCATCATTTAGCACTTGAAGTATCAATAACTTCTTAACTAAAGCATGTTTTAAAATAATATATCTAATAATATAAGATACCTTTAATTTATGGTAAATGTTGATTTTAAATGCAGGCTTATCACATAAATGAAAGGATTGATTGATGAATTTAAGAACTGAAATTGAAAGAATAAAGAGATGGCCAAACTTAGAAAAGAGATGTCGGTGCAATCCAAATCGAAATACTATTTGGTAATTGGGTCATATCTGGAGCTATAGATCTCAGATTTAGGTCTACGTTATATAGATGGAAAGGTAAGACATAAACCTACAACTTTCATATGGAGCCTAAGATCTAAAAAGGTCATTTTCAAGTCCAAATTGTTGCAACAACAAAGAAGCCCGAAATTGTCCTCTAGCCTAATATTTAGAGCATCCGGATTTAGTTGTAGACTATAATATTTGAAAGTATAAAATTATACTATAAAGTATATCTTCATGTATTAAATATATAAAATAAAAAATAAATGCATTGCTAAAAATTAGGCTTTAGAATAGTTAGGATTTAATTTGATAAGATAGAGATTTCCTCACAAAAAAAGATCTGCCTTGAACCTTAGATGAGACTTATAAATAAAAACATGTTTTAGATTAACAATCAATCAACGATGCAGCTTACTATAAGTAAAGTGTACTCAAAGTGATACATCTTCCGGTTGCATAATTAGTCCCTTTACCCAAACTTTCATAAGCTAAAGATTTTTTAATGATCATTATATTAGATGGTGACTCACTTTAAAAATAACTTTAGTTAGGTTTTGATTGATTTTGAATCGTATAGATCATTACTGAGGGGATGAAAATTTTGAAATTTTGATGCACTTATGTCTAAGTAAAGTTATAAACCATTTTTTTTTTTAGTTTAGCTTTTTAGCATCATATTAATTTATAATTGTGTTTATAAATTCTTTTCACCTAACACGGAAATCTATTAATTTGTAAGATAATCAATATATTTATTAATAATTGATTCTTTAATCAATATGCTAGATGTTTTTTTTAACCTTTTTTTTTAACAAGAAGAAATTAATTTTTTAACCTTTTTTTTTAACAAGAAGAAATTAATTTTAAGTACAAGTATAGGCCTCGCAAACCAAGCCAAGATTTTTTAACTTGACTTTAACATGTTAGGAAAAGACAAGGATGACAAACCAGAAAAACAATAAAGAAAAGCGACAAAGGTAAAAATAAATTGTAAAGAAAAGCAATAAACAAAAGTTGTAAACTACAGTAAACGAAAGAAAGAAAGCTTGTGAATAAATTACAGAGGTTGGCCATCCTTTATATTTGTTAGATGGCCTTTTGTAATGTTATTTCACGTAAATTTAAAATTTTAATTCCGTACAAACTATTTAAGTTAGATAAGGAGTATATAATCTTAATTTTAGTATAATTTATACTTATTCGCTCAGATCCTTTTTATTATATGTGTTTTTATTATACTGTGATATTTGTCCTCTTGTATCTGTCCTCCTGCAATACGGGACTTTGTTTATTGATATTGTGCATCTTGATCTCCTAGTTGATAATCTATTTCAACTTGTCATTCTACCTTGCAATATATATAATCACACAATATATTCAAAACCTATCAAACTATTTAAGTTAGATAAGGAATATATTATTTTTGGTATAAACAGGTTGCAATGCTTTAAAAAAAATGACTTAAGAAAATGAACACCACTCACAACAATCAGCTTCATATTTTCTTACCTTACTTTTATTCGAAAGCTATCAATATATATATATANTATATATATATATATATATATTGAAATATTTCCAGATCAAACATTCCTTGACCAAGTACTGGTTTGAGAAATGTAGACAGTTCAAAGTTAAAAGCACTACGAACCCACGTCTGTCTTCCAAGTAGGCACGACAACGTAGTTGAGATAGAGTTGGAAACAGCTGTGGCCTCATGGCAGCTTCTAACAGCTCCTATTCAATAGGCTTGTTCCTTTGCTCTTTGTTCAAAATTTCATATGAGTTGCACAATTTCATCTTATATCATCTCACCATCTCTTTGCAAGCTATTTAAACAGTTTTATCAATCATGGATTAGCCGATTGGAAACATAAAAAATACGATCAAATGACACAGACCAGTTCTGTGGCTTGTCAATGATTTAATATAACAAAATATAGAAGTTTCTAATCAATTCCTAGGATTATTAAATGTACAAATCTGGACGGCCACATGATCTTTAATGGAAGCAAGTTGGGTTTTTCTTACCACGAAGCAAGTTTGAAGTGGCTGATCTTGAGTTCACACTGCACTTATAATGCAATTGGTTTTCTTGGTCCGAAAATCAAAGTTTTTATGGCATTGACAAGTGCTTGAGGATTTAGAGTAGCATCAACTTTACATATTGCTTCAGAATCATCTATCTGAAGCAACTCCAACTGAGATTGCAACAGCTTTGCCGGCATGAAATGCTTTCCTTCTTCAGCTCTTTTATCTAATCGCTCCGCAAGCACCTCAGCCTTGGCATCCAGCAACACGAACTTAACTGCACTGTTAAAGCTTCCATGATGGTAATTACAGTCTGCGGATCTAAGCATTTCTCGATATTGTTTCTGCAGAGCAGAACAGCTGAGCACTACTGTTTTTCCACTGATCAAGCTCTCCCTTAAAGCATCTTGCAGGATTTCAAGCCATGGAATCCGGTCTTCCTCTGTTAGAGGTATTCCTTGACGCATTTTGTCTATAGTGATGGGGAAAAAAAAGAGTCAGTGATAGGACGCAAGAATGTAAAGAAATTTAATAAATGCATGAAGACTTTAAAAGCAAACAACAATGCAGTGAGTTGTTATATAAAAAATACCGAATTAGTTTATAGGTACCTTTGTTTGATTGAGGGTGAAAATCATCAGCATCCAGAAAACTACAGTCCAAAGCTTTGGCCAGAAGCTCACCTATTGTACTGTTAAAGTACAGACGTTTTTTCGTTAAATGAAGGGTTTTGAAGCACAGGTTAAGTACGGGAGAATGGGATATTTTTCCAGTCACAGGATTTTTAGTTTTAGCTAGAGTTCGCGATTTCAACTTATATGGGAGTTCGAACTTACACTAAACAGCACAAGATCAAGAAAATGAAAGATATGCCAAGTAGATAACAATATAAAATGCAACAGAAAAAGGAACAAAAGTATATGATATGAACAGGGAAATAATGAATGGTTAAATTCAGATTTGTACTAGCAATATCTAGTTTATAACTCGACAAGATCCCGTTTCACCAAGCCAATAAAGATGATGGAAATCAGCTTTAAGCTTTACAAAAGAGATCAAAAGAGACAGATTTATAAGCATCAATCGTTGAATTGGTGAGATAATGGTGAAGGTGGTTCTACTTGGGAGGTAAAGTTAAGACTCTTTTGGTGGTGGGTTGTTACTGTTCACGCTATTCTATCAAGGCACTCTTACTAGCAGCCTCCGCTTCCAAATTTTATTATTTTGTGGGTCTATTTTAAAGTTTTTTAAAGTCTTTATTTTATTTGCATCCACTTGCACGATCTGTATTAATGCGTTTGGGTGGTTATGATTTATCGGTATGCAGGTTAGGTAACTGACAACTTTAGCTTTATGTCTTCTTTTTCCAGCAGTCAATAAAGTCACCAATTGAGCGGTGTGGTTTATGTTGTTGAAAGCGTGAGGCTTTCTAACAAGGAATGATTCCTTGAATAGTTGAACCTACTGGTGTGAGACTGGTAGTCCATTATTTTCTCATCTTAAACTCTAAATTATCCTATGGTTTACAGTCTCTTAATCCTAAACTTGTTATCCTGTAATTGTTCCCGCCTTGTCCTACAAAACAATCTGTTCTGAGTGTAAGAATATTTCTTTGTTGTTTAACATTTGCTTTCTTACCCATCTACTATGTATTTGAACTGTTGATACCTCTCAGTAGATTCTCCCTTAAAAAGGAACACCATAGCAATAACTGGGAACACAATCACAGCCGCAATAATGACCTTAAACACATTAGCCACTTTATAATGCTTTGAGAACAATAAAGATGGATATGAATCTTCAAGGGTGGGCAGCTAGCTTTGTTGAGGATATTACGGAAATAAAGAAATAAGAATCTCTTTCTTTACATGTAGCTATCTCAGATACAAAAGGGAAGAAACTGTAAAACTTAGAAGCCTAGACATTTTGTTTCTTGTTTTTCCCATAAGGATTGAGGTTGATTCAATGAAACAATGGACAAGACAATACTGAGGATTTTAATTCAAGGATGTGTATGAGATAAGATGAAGGGGAAAAGTAAAAACATTATGGTTGAGGTTCAAAGCTTTTATGATTTCTTAGAACTGATAACAACAAAAAGATACATGAGGATAGAACTCACGATTTCCCAGCGCCACTGACACCCATGATTACAATCGCTTTACCTATAAACTCAAAAGAAAAGAATACTATCAGGATATTAACAAAGAACAATCCCAGAATTGAAACAAAGAGGAAAAGAAGATTAAGTATACTGACCCATGGTCTGCATGATTATGGGAATTTAGATGTTGCGCATAAAGATTAAGATTCAGATCAGAGAGATAGATTTCATTTGAAGAAAGGATATCAACCAAGGTCACAGTCTGGCAAACATATAAAATGAATGTTATTGATGCATCTGTTCTTAGTTTAAACCTGATTATACTCGATCTCCAAAATATGACAGAAACTCAAGGTTTTAAATGAGCCAACAACATCCGTGAACTTCAAATTTCATGTTTGTGTGATAAGACCATAGTCCAAGGTTCAAAACCAATTTTATATATATGTTCATGCTGCGGGTGCAATTTGGGCACCATAAATAAACAACATCCACTACAGCCTCAAATAATTAATAAGTTTGAAATGTAATCATAAATAACCATTACCTTACAGCAAATTGATTTCTGTGAAAAGTGGCATTCAACAATATAATGTCAGAAAAATAAAGAGATGAGTTTGACCTTCTAAAGCAACTGAGGATAAAAAATAGAAGACGGAGAGAGATTACCTAAACGATCTGATCTTTTCAGACTTGCATCTGTCTGGGGCTGGCTTTATATTTTTTTTTTCAGACAAGACCTATGACCAAAATTATTTCTTCACAGGCAGCAGCTCCTGGCTAAATAACGTTTTGCAGCTGCTCTACCAAGTTTGGCTAATGCCGGGTCCAAGTTACTTGTCGGACCTAAGTTTGACTTATCAAAACCAAAAGGCCGTCGCTCTTCTTTCTTTTTTCTCTTTTAATTACCAGCTTCAGAGTTGGTGGTTAGTGAGGCTCAATCTCCCCTCATCAAATTTTAAGTTCTTCATTCATGTATAAATTAATTAAATATATTTATGAAAAAAAATAATTGCGGCATCAATGAAGACAAATAACCATCACTTGCCGCTTGACACTTAGGTTTTGTATGGTTCACAATTATATATATATATATATATATATATAAACAAACTAGAAGTTAGATTTTAACGAGTTGTATAGCTTATTGAGTTTTTAGAAATATCAAATGAATATAGTAAATTTAAAAATCTTGTAGGAGTCTTAAGGATCTAGCAAATACATATAAGGGGTTTATACAAATATAATTTGAAAATGAAATATTTTTTGTGGCTTTGAATAATTACTTTAAGAATAGGTTGTTGCAAATTACAAGTCATTCAAGTTTCCGATCTTTAACAGTAATTCATACGAATTATTAATGAAAAATTTCCTACACCCTTTTAAGAGGAAGAGATTATTATTATGTTTTTGTGTGCTAACTCTTTTTTTTTGTGTTTTTCAAGTATTCTAAAACTTACGTAGTTTATATTTAGAAAATACGAGGCATAACATTCTATTTAAAGAGAAAACTAAAAAATTCTATAAACAATATAATATCAATTTGTCTCCTGAATAATATAACATATATTATTTCATCATAATTTTAGAAATTTATTCAATCAATTCTCTACTTAATTTTTATAGGTCTAGAATTGTAATTCCCTATATAATTATATTCTAGTTTTCGATTTCTAAAACTTATTTACAATCAAGTCACATATGATTAATCATCTCATTTTAATTTCTGACTAATGGTTCTTATATGTAGACCCATTAGGTTCTCTAATAAGTTAATACAAATATAAATCACAATCCTAAATAAAATAGAATTAAATAAATTAATTTATTGTCAATTCAACAATTGATTGATTTATATTTGAAGATCAAGTACAATGTCTACCAACCTATCATGATCCTTTAAATATTAGAAAATTCATAAGTGATTTGACTTAATCTTTATTGATCAATTTTTTAATGTAATTATTATTCATTTATCAACAATGTTCCTATTTAGACATTATAGTATGTAGTGTGTCCACTCTGTCAAATCATGTTTGTTATTAATAACATAGTGATTAAGTTTTTAAATATGATTTGAAACTCTTTTCAAATCTTATTTCACCTTATACAAGAATTTACAATCAATACTATATAATTCACCAACAATGATGAATCATTTCTTGATTACTCAAATACTTTTATATAGTTCTTCTTATACCCAATATGCTCTCTTTTTTTACCTTTGATTAGAACAACATGCAGTAAGATCAAAGCATAAAATTCATTATATAAGATAACTTAGTAATCTCAAGTATAAGGTCATTTACACAACTATCATGTGAACTTTTCTATAGATACTTGTAATCTCTCCATATAGAATTCTCATATGCGTCAGTTTAGAGTATATGTCATCTGACATGCATCTACATATTATTTCGAGGTATCCCTCATATCTCAACTTATGAGAACAATTGCTTCCTTTTATAAGAAAAAAAAATAATATGTATTATTCTCAACAACTATCCAAGTTAATATCCAATCTTAATAGAGCATTATCCAAGAACATTTACGAACAATGCTTTAATGTAATAGGAATAACATAATTATAACAACTTTATAATTTTCTTTACAAAGCATTTTTATCCTAATAACTTTATCTTTACTCTAGTTCATTAATCAAATATTTGATAAATATTAAAGATACATTTATTAATAAATTAAAAATATTGCCAACTAATTGGCTACAAGACATATACACTAATGATTTTTCACTTGCACTATCGACAATTACTTATGTATTAATATCGGCAATTACTTATGTATTAATATCACATCGCTTTAATTAACAATAATGCTTTTACTAGAATAATGGCTTAGTAAGAGGATCTAGAAGATTCTCTTTAGTAGGTATTTATTTTATCTTTACATCTTTTCTTTTTATAATTTTCTTATCACATAAAAATTGTGATTATACATAAGACATAGGGGTAGAATAGTAGTAGTTCTTTTTCATGCTGCAACTGGAAGTGGGATCACTGCCCACCACCAACAACACCAATAGTGGCAGAAAGGTTGTTGATGTATTGCCTATAGGGAAGGGTAGCAATCCAATGCTACACAAACCACCCATGTCTAGCAATATTGTAGATATTGTGCTTGGTAAGGCAATGTAAAACCCAATAAAAAGATAGTATTATAACAACCTATGCTAGAAAATAATTAAAGAAACAAACTGACTTGTTCTAAATGGAAATTGAGGTAGGAAAACCAGCCTATCCTAGATGAGAATTGTGAGTTTGTAACCAGCCCTAGGATAACATGAAAGAGGGATAAGAATAACCATGACTAGCACCTAAATACCCTTATCTCATTTAAGAAGGGTATAAATGTAGGAGAGGAAAAATAAATGTCTTTTCCTCTCCCTCAAAACCAGTAACCTCAGTTGTAGCAACAAGCACCCCTTCCCAGGAAGAAAACCTACCTAAAACCAGTTGCATGTCTTAAGTATTTGAGTGAATGGAGGGTTAGAAAAAGGAGAGAAAACCAAAAACATGAAAGAAAAAAGAGCCTAAAAGGTCAGCTAGAACAAATAGAAGGAAGAAATTGAGAGAAAAAAGGAAGAAAAACTACTAAAACCTTCCCTAAGGGTACTTAAAATTGCAAGGTAAGAATAACATCATTTCCTTACTTATTTCTTTAAGATTTCAAGACAAAATGGAGAAGGAAACCTCAAGGGAATGGCTTAGGGTTCTTACGCCTATGATTAACAAGGATTAAAGAGAAAGATTAAAGAGAATAAGGTTGAAGGGGGGAATAATTCCAGAACCTTTAACAAAAGAAATGGATGAATGCCAAGTGAGATAATGAAAAGAGATGAAATGAAGTAATAAAATTTATAATTGTGACCTTGTTAAACTTATATAAACTTGCTTAAGCTGAAATAAAATTCATGTTTATATTAATGTATTGATTGTGCATACATGATCGAAGAGCTTGTGTGAAAATGAAATGAAATAAAACAATGTGTAGAATTGTGATATTGTTAAACCCTTAAGGGAATGCTTGAGCTGAATCAGAATTGATGCCACGATTAATGCCTTAATTTTATTTGTATGATGAATGAACTTGTATAATCATGAACTAAGTGGATAGATATGAGTTTATGAAATGTTATTGTGAACATACTTATGATTAAAAAAAATGATGAATTGCATATGCATATTAGAGAGAAATGGGTTGTAATGTTCTAGTCATAGAAACAGAGAGAACCATGAAAGGACTTGCTATGATGAACACCTTAGGGGAAACAAGTTTTAAGTAAAAAATGAACCCTTGCTTGTGTTGGTGTATTGCCATAATATAATTGAAAACATAAAATGTATGATTGTGGCAACTCTAAGTGTCGGTTTTCAAGTGATAGTTAGGAGAACCTTTGAAAAATATACATGTTGAGACTTGGTAGCGTACTGCAGGATAACTTTGTGATAAATTGGATGTGATTTGGTGACATTCTATGTCAAACTAGATTGGGGTATGTTGGTAAGGGGGGGAGCTTAACTTATACCTTACACTTTGCCTAGGAAAAAAGTAAAACAAAAAATGACTCAATTGTTGCTAACGATTTCTAAATTGCCAACGACTCAATTTTTGTTGATGATTTCTAAGTCAACAGTGGATTATGTTCACTGATGATTCCAAGCATTAGTAGTTAAATTTGTTTTTATTGATGGTTTTTGGGTTGGCAATGACTCGATTATCATTGACAATTTTTGAATCAATAATGGTTGTGTTCGTTGATGATTCCATGCGTCAAACGTGAAATTTATTTTCATTGATGATTTCTAGGTCGGCAACGACTCAGTTTTCATTGATGATTGTTTAGTCAACAGTGGATTGTGTTTGTTGATGATTTCAAGTGTTAGTTGTGGAATTTGTATTTGTTGATGATTTCTGGGTTGGTAATGACTCAGTTTTCATTGACGATTTCTAAGTCAACAATGGTTGTGTTCAATGATGATTCCATATGTCAGTCATGAAATTTTTTTTGTTGATGATTTCTATATTACCAACAACTTAGTTTTTTATTGACGATTTCTGTAGTGCCTGGGCTTTGTTGATGATTTCTGTGCCACCAGCAACCTAGTTTTTGCTAATAATTTCTGTGTCATCAATGACCTAGTTTTCACCGATGATTTCTATGTCACCAGCGATCCAGTTTTCAGTGATGATTTTCTGTGACACTAGTGACTTAATTTTATTGACAAATTCCATGTAAAAAATTATTTAACTCTTATGATGACTTCATCATCATGATTTTTGGGTCACTAATAATCTAGTTTCAAATGATGATTTTCTATGACAATAGTGACTTAATTTCATTAACAAATTCCATGTCAAAAATTATTTAACTCATGTGATGTTTTCGTCATTAGTTTGACCTAACTCACTACAAGATTCACAAATTAAATACTAGGATGTCAAAAACTGACCAACGTTTAAAATTAAGAGAAGGTCTTGATATGATGACTTTTATTGTATGATTATATGATAAGTGGAATACTTGAATGTGAACATGTATATTATTGGGATATGTATGGTATTGGTTTATGTGATTACTGGATGTGAATATGTGGATTAGTGATCATTTAATGTATTAAGCAATACGATCAGGATCGGACCTTCAACCAAACGAGAACACCCATAGGAGGAATAAGTAGATGGTCTCAATCCTCTTCTTAAATAATATTGAACCTCTAAAATGATGTCGTATAAAAGAATTGTTTTATCTCGTTGTGACTACTAAATTGTTCATGGAATGTTTGATTGGATATTGCGATTAGCCTCGATTAATGGCATTCGAATTGGATGACCAAGTTTTGATATTATGATTAGTTTCGACTAATGGTATCCTAGAGGAATTACTGGGTTTAGACATTGTGATTAGCTTTGGCTAATGACATCTAAGATATATGACCGAGTTTGGATATTATGATTAGTTCTAGTTAATGGCATCCGAGATGTATGACTAGTTTTGGTATTACAACTTAGCTTCAAATAACGGCATTTGAAATGGATGGCCAAGTTTGAGTAATGCAATTGATTGTGGTTAGTGGTTTTCTATAAAGGATGACCGACGTAAACCGAAGTAATTTAACCATGGCCAAGGTATTAACTCTAGTTCCCATAACTCTTATAAAAAGGTTGGGACTTATGAATAAGGATAATACAATTGATGAAATAACAAGGGTTGTATTATGTATGTAAGGACTAAAGGAAGGAATATACTCACTTAGGTTATTAACGAAAAGTAGTGATAATATTTTTTTAAATATCTATTATTATGTTTAAATTATTTGTAATTCTTGTATCCATTTTGCATTATAACAGGCATGTTACATAATCAAGATGCATGTGAATCCCATCTCACAAGTCCATATATTTTGTTATGAACCATGTATTTATATGTTAAGATGTTATCTATTTTGTTTGAACACATGTATTAGTTGTGAAATTGTCATTCAATATTTTTGCAAAGATGTGTAATGACATGATTAAAAAATTGATGTCTTCTCCCAAATGCATGAATTAAAGTAATAAATAACCCGGCAAGACCGTGGTCAAACCATAAGGAGATTAATTGTATAAATTATAAATAACAACAATACAACAACAACAACAACAAGAATAATAGTAATAGTAATAGTAATAGTAATAATAATAATAATAAGAATAGTAATAATAATAGTAATAGTAGTAGTACTAATAATAACAATAATAGAAGAAGAAGAGAAGAAGAAATTGATGAGAACTTTGAGATGAAAGATCAATTAATGATAACAATAAATGTCAAGGTTAGGATATCCACTAGTAGTATTTCAAACAAGTATAATATAAACTCTTAGTGCTCAAATGGAAACCACACCCCAAGGAGGTTCCACTCAGATTATAAATTATTAAAATAATTACATTACTTATCTTATTCGAATAATGCTAATTCTTGTAAATATTGTCAGGCATTCATGATTATAACTTATATTAAGAATAAATCAAGTTCCTTTTATAGCTCAGATGTAGGTTATATCATATGGTTAGGCTATGAAGGTGTCAAGTACTTGTTGTACCAAGTGTTATACAATACAAATCTAGATTAACCACTTAATAAGTAAAGTATTCAAAGTGAACAAGATAATAGCTACAAAACATGTTAGTATTAAGCATTAAAGTTCATATTGAGTTTACACTATACTTATTCTTACACCATTAGTGTAATCTTTTCATCTTAACATAATAAACTTAACTAAACATAATAAAAGAAAGAAACATAAATAAACAATATAAGAACATAAATATAATAAAAGTTACTAAGTAAAGAAAAGAAAATGAAATGCGTAAACAATATATTAATGGAAACAAAAATTAAGCATTACAAAAATACAAAGAGAGAAAGCAAGAGCATGATCTTAATTTGAAAACCACGATGCTTAAATGCATGATAAATGTCTTCTTTTATATCCAAGATTTGAAATTATTGATTTGATGACTAATTGTTAAGTGACTGATGATTAGTACTCAAAAGTGCATTTTTATCATGGTTTT
>SRLM01002080.1:24661-54976 GCA_015708895.1 Populus ilicifolia | reverse complement strand
TTGCACCGACATCTCTTTTCTAAGTTTGATCATCTCGTTGCCTGTGCAATTGAAGTTCTTAAAGTCATCAATCAATCCTTTCATTTATGTGATAGGCCTGCATTTAAAATGGACATTTACCACAAATTAAAGGTATCTTATATTATTAGATAGATTATTATAAAACGTACTTTAGTTAAGAAGTTATTGATACTTTAAGTGCAAAATAATGATATAAAACCATGATAAAAATGCACTTTTGAGTACTAATCACTAATAATATAAGATGCTTTTAATTTGTTGTAAATATTCATTTTAGATGCAGGTCTATCACATAATAGAAGGATTGATTGATGAGTTTAAACATAAATAAAAGGATTGATTGATGAGTTTAAGTATTGAATTGAAAGGATAAAGAGATGACCAAACTTAGAAAACAGATACTGGTGTAGTCCAAACTTAGGTCATATCTAGAGTTGTAGATCTCGGATTTAGGTCTATTTTATATGAAAGAAAAGGTAAGACATAGGCTTATAACTTTTATGTGGAGGTATAGATTTAAAAAGGTTGTTTTCAAGTCCAAATTATAGCAACAACAAAAAAGTCCAAATCTATCATGCAGCCTAGATACTGTTCAATGTTCAACCCATATCTAGAGTTTTAGAAGTCCAAATGACCTTAATTTTTTTTTCCTATAAAGTCAAGACAATTGCCTACAACTTTCATATGGAGGTCTGGTTCAAATTCTGACGTTATCAATGATGTGTTAGGCAAACAAGAAAATAAGAATGGTCACTAAGTCAAGAAATGACCACCCACTTAATAATTACTTATCAAATCAATAGTTTCTAATTTTGACCTATAAAAGGAGGCATTTGTCATGTATTTAGGCATCTTGGTTTCTAGATCAAGATCATAGTCTTGCTTTCTCTCTTTGTATTTTTGTAATGCTTAAGTTTTGCTTTCATTAATATCTTATTTATGTCTTTCATTTCCTTTTCTTTACTTACTTAACTTTTATCTTATTTATGTTCACATCTTGTTTATTTAAGTTTGTTTCTTTTATTATATTCAATTAAGTTTATTATGTCAAGGTGAAAAGGTTACACTAATGGTGTAAGAATAAGAATAGTGTAAACAAGGACTTTAATGTTTGATATTAACATGTTTTGTATTTGTTATCTTGTTCACTCTTTAATATTTTGCTTGTTAAATAACTAATCTAGAGTTATGTTGTATAACACTTGGTACAATAAATAGTTGGCACTTTCATAGCCCATACTGTATGGTGTAACCTACACCTATACTATGAAAGATGATTAGTACTTAAAAGTGTATTTTTATAAAGGTTTTATATCATTATTTTGCACTTGAAATATCATTAACTCCTTATGCATGTTTTATAATAACATATCTAATAAAATAAGATACCTTTTATTTAAGGTAAATATTTATTTTAAATGCAGGTTTATCACATAAATGAAATGATTGATTGATGAGTTTTAAAACTGAAATTAAAAAGATAAAAAGATGGTCAAACTTAAAAAGAGATTTTAGAGCAGTCCAAACTATAACACTGTTTGATAACTGGGTCATATCTAGAGCTGTAGATTTTGAATTTAAGTCTATTTTATATAGATAGAAAGGTAAGACATAGGCCTACAACTTTCATGTAGAGGTCTACATTTAAAAAGGTTATTTTCAAGTCTAAATTATAGCAACAACAAAGAAGTTTGAATCTGTCCTACAGCCCGAACACTGTTTATTGTTTGGCCTATATCTGGAGTTCTAAAAGTCCAAATGAGTTCCATTTCTTTTAGAAAGCTGAGACAATTTCCTACAACTTTTATATTTTCAAGTGATTTCAATTTTGACGTTATCAATAATGTTTTGGGTAGACAAGAGAAGATAAGGATTGTCACAACGTCAAAAGTTGGCCACCCACTTATCAATTAGTTATCAAATCAATAGTTTCTAATTTTGGCCTATAAAAGGAGGCATTTGCCATACATTTAGGTATCTTGGTCTCTAGATCAAAATCATGCTCTTGTTTTCTCTCTTTGTATTTTTCTAATGTTTAGGTTTTTTTCTATTAATATCAAGTTTATGCCTTTCATTTCCTTTCCTTTACTTAGTTAATTTTTATATTATTTATGTTCTTATTTTATTTATATATTTTTATTTCTTTCATTATGTTTAGCTAAGTTTATTATGTCAAGGTGAAAAGGTTATACAAATGGTGTAAGAATAAGTATAGTGTAAACTCAACATAGACTTTAATGTTTGATACTAACATGCTTTGTATTTGTTATCTTGTTCACTTTTAATACTTTGTTTGTTAAATGACTAATCTAGATTTATGTTGTATAATACTTGGTATAACAAATGCTTGACATTTTCATAGCCCATAATACTGTATATAGTATAACCGACACCTGAGCTATGAAAGAAACTTGATTTGTTACTAACATAAATTATAAGCATGAATGTCTAACGAGATTTACAAGTATTAACATTATTCGAATTAGATAACTAGTATAATTATGTTAATAATTTATAATCAGATTGAAAGTTCCTTTGTGTGTGGTTTTCAATTGAATACTAAGAGTTTATATTATACTTATACGACATACCATTAGTGGATCTTCTAACCTTGACACTTGTTGTTATCAATGTTTAATCCTTACCTTAATTTTTCATCTCAAAGTTCGTATTAACTTCTTCTTCTTCTTGTATTACTACTACTACTACTACTATTATTATTGTTTTTATTGTATTATTGTTATCTATAATTTATAGAATTAACCTCTCTATGGTTCGACTCTAGTCTTGCCAAGTTATTTATTACTTCGAAACTCCTATACTTGGGAGAAGATATCAATCTTTTAGTCATGTCAAGAAGCTACTAAAAGATACTTTGCTTTACCTAATTATGGGTTAAACTAAAACTAAAAAACTTTTGCTTACCTGATTGAAAGCCAAACACAATGTCACCATAGTCTAATACAACATCATGCAACTTAGGATGCACATTCATTGATTCAGTTGAAAAGTGAGGATGAACACTGTTAAAACATTTATATATTTTACTGTTAGAAGGATTTACCATCACTCTATCAACCACATCATGTGCTTGGTGTCATGTCATGTGCTTAGTAGTTTTTGGTGACATGTGTAAACTCTGCAGTTTAGGTGTGATTGAGAAGTATCCAAGTTTTTTATATGTTACTAGAGTATTTTCATTGCCAGTTTTAGGTTTATATGTTTAGGGGCGAGTGACGCTAGTTGTTTGCAGATGGGGAGAATTGAGATTAGGAAGAAGAAGGAGAAATAGGGGAGGAGATGGTCAGTAGAGATGATATATATTAACTTTTTTTCGACGGTTTCACCGACAGATTATTCCGTTGGAGACACCGTCGGCTATTTTATTGGAAAACTCAACACTTCACTATACGGATCCGCCATTTTAAATCCCTCGGTGATTCAATCGACATTTTAAACAAGAAACTGGTCACGTCACTATACAGATATGCTATTTTGAATTCATCGGTGATTCCATAAGAAAAAATAACCTACCATAACCTCCATGTCAGCGACTCGCCTTTTTTTTTTTAATTCGAACCATTTTACTTCTGTAATTCAGTTGGTAACTATCGATGAAAACTTTTCATCAGTAGTTACCAATTTAATTAGAAAGGAAAAAATTTTCGTCAATAATTTTGACCTCAAATTATCGACAGAAATATTCTGTCAGTAAATCCGTTGTTATTGAACAAATTTCTAGTGGTGAATCTTTTTACATAAACATATTAGATTGATCTAGTTAACCGAGTTAACCTATCAAATTTGTGATTTAAATTATGAAACCAAGATAATCACAAAAAAAATCAAAATAAATTATGAAACTTAATTCCTAATCAACTCAATGTTGAAGGATGAAATTAAAAAAAATCTATTTTTAAAAAGATTAAAAAATAAATAACTCAAGTCAACTTAGGTTAACTTGCCAAACTCACAACCTGATTGATGTGATTGTGATAATCATATATGAATCAAATTAAAATAAATTATGAAACTCAATTTCCAACAAATCCAATGTTGAAGGATGAAATTGAAAAAAATCAAATAAATAAAATACACAAAAAATACTTGAATTAAAATGGGTTAACATGCCATACTTATAACCCAAGTAATGAGACCAAAATAACTTTATGGAAAGCAAACAAAAATAAATTATGAAGTTTAATTAAAAATTAATCACATATAAAATGATAAAACTTAAAAATAAAATTAACTAAAAAAAATCCAAATTAATCTATTAAATCGATAACTTAGAGTATAAGATTGATATAAACAAATCAATAAAAAAATAAATAATTAAATAAAAAAATTAAATTTTAAAATAACAAAGAAAAACATTGTTCATAATGTTTTTAAACATACAAGCATCCACGCAATATAAGGTTGTCAATTAATAATATAATAAGTTGTATTTAAACTAATATCTTTATCATTAATTATAGGAATTGCCGGTATGATAACCATAAAATATGAATAATCATACAACAAACATATATTAATATTTTAAATATTAATTCATATTAATATTTTGCAATATTTTTTGCATTTAATGAGAACTCAATCTTGTATAGAAAATGGACTTAAAACAACTTTGATCGTTAAAAAAAGTTTAGTTTTTTAATTGAATACCCTCATTATTATATAAAAAGGTATGCTATACAACCAGTTTGAGATATAATTAGAATTAGAATTAAAATTAGTGGAAACGCTTTAAGAAAAATAAGGTGTTAGACACCACAATGAAGTTTTTTTTTTATTTGAAAAAGAAAATCACTTACATTATTCCTATTTTTACAAGTACCTTTTACATTTTAAAACCACACATAAAAAAAATTCAATGATAAAGAGTGTCCCTATTACCATTCTTTCAGTCATTAGTCTTCACAAATTTATAATGGTTTATAATTTTTAAAAACTAATGAGATTTCTTTTATATAGAAAATAATTATAATAATTATTATAATAAAAGGATTGATTTGTTTATTCCAAACTATATAGTACGGGAATAAAAAACAGAAGAGGGGGGAGAAATAGCAGGTGTCATAAGTTCGGCTTGGGAGCGGGAGCAAAGGCGTTAATAAGACCTTCGATATCTCACACTCCGAGAAGTGGAGAGAGGAAGCAGAAATCAAAACAATCGATGGATAGAGAATGGGGTTCGAAGCCAAGCGGCGGAGGCGGCACGAGGCAATCGACCGCCGCGAAAGTCTCTGACGTCTTGCCCTGGAGACAATCGATCTGGCAAAAGATCTTTATTTCATGCGCAACCACCTCGGCAGGTATAGTAAAGTTTGAAATTTTTTTTGTATTTTTTTTTTAACATGATTGTTTAATTGTTTGTTTGAGGTATTTGTAGTTATGAGTGTAAGCTGTGTCTGACTTTGCACAACAATGAAGGGAACTACTTGGCTCACACTCGAAGGGAAGTGGCATCAAACCAATTTGGCTAAGAGAGCTGCTCGCGAGGCTAAGGATGCTCCCGCTCTTCCTCAGCCTATTAAGCGCAAAGTTAACATTCGCAAGACAGGTTTCTCCCTCTCTATCCCATTTGTCTCTCTCTTTTATATATATATATATATATAGGGCTTTCTAGGTTGTGCTGAGTTTTTTTTTTTTTTTTTTAATTTCCGTTTTTACATGTAGTTGATAGAAACTATGTTGGCTGGTTTGGTGCTGAAAAATTGAATAGTATATATCTGATTAATCTCCTTAATCTGATATTTTGAGTTCAAAGTAAAACATATTGCATGGACTATGTTGATCCTTGTAAGATTAAGATCTAATGAAAAGGCTTTGGAAAATAAACAGTGGTAGCTTGTTGAGGCCAGAGGTTAAAAAAGATAGTGAATGAATAGAAAAAGTACAGAGAAAGCAAATGGGTCAAGTTCTTGAGATTGATTGTTTGTGGTTTTAGTTGACAAGTTAAAGGCTTCGAGTTAGAACCAAAAGTGGTTTCATAGGATTTGTTTCTGCTACACATTGCATGGCTTGACTAGAAATATTCAATTTGGAACTTGGGTTTAGTTATACTTCAAACCTATGCTGACAGTAATGCTGTTTGGTGGAAAGAAAAATATCCAGTGGTACTGTTACTTCATTTATGGTTTAGCTTGTAGTTGTTATAGCTTTATTATGTTAAGGGTATTGTGGTAGTTGTTGTTTATGAGTGTTCTAGGGCTCAAACTTTCCATTCAACTTAAAACTGTCCATCCTTGGTGTTTGGTTACTGTCTCAGGCAGTGTTGTCAAGGCGAAAGGCGCTAAAAAGCACCAAGCATGGAAAATGCCCGAGGCATTAGGTGCATGCCTAGATGCTCACCCAAATGAACCAAGGCTCAACCTATATGATTTTAAAAAGTGGTTTCATAGGATTTGTTTCTGCTACACATTGCATGGCTTGACTAGAAATATTCAATTTGGAACTTGGGTTTAGTTATACTTCAAACCTATGCTGACAGTAATGCTGTTTGGTGGAAAGAAAAATATCCAGTGGTACTGTATCTTCATTTATGGTTTAGCTTGTAGTTGTTATAGCTTTATTATGTTAAGGGTATTGTGGTAGTTGTTGTTTATGAGTGTTCTAGGGCTCAAACTTTCCATTCAACTTAAAACTGTCCATCCTTGGTGTTTGGTTACTGTCTCAGGCAGTGTTGTCAAGGCGAAAGGCGCTAAAAAGCACCAAGCATGGAAAATGCCCGAGGCATTAGGTGCATGCCTAGATGCTCACCCAAATGAACCAAGGCTCAACCTATATGATTTTAAAAATTACATGTAATATAATATTATATGATAATATATAAATCTAAAATATATATCAATTAAGATTAGATCATTTTGATTCAAAATATAAAATTCCAAATATAAAGTTACATTTTTCACTCTTAAAAAAAGAAGAAGATAATTTAAAGAAGCAAGTAGCCAAATAGATTAAAACACAAACTTAAATACCATCATTATTGTTCATTAATCTTCAAAAACATCTTCATCCATGCTTTCCTTGCCTTCACTTAATTCCTCTATATCCTCAATTTCATGATTATAATACAAATCTTCACCTTTTAAACCATACTGCACTTGTTTAAAACTAGAACTTAATCCCTTTTTATGTGTAGTTCTAGCACCTGATGTTCCTATACTTCTCAACTTCATCTGTTGTCTAGTATTGGTTCTTGGTTCTCCAGCTCTAGTTGCCCTTGCCACATCACCCCAAGTTAAAGTGTCTACATCGAACACTAATTCATCTGGGCCTCGCGAGTGTACAATACAGTTAAGATCAATTCATTTTTTTTTGATAAAAGAATAAAAAGATAAAAAGTCAAAGTGCTTACATGTTCAAACACACTCCAATTATGTTCACAACCCACTACAAGTTAAGCTCAAGATTTTGATTGCTAATTTTTGTAAATTTGTAGTGGAACTTCCAAACAAGTTCTACCTTTCAGCTGTAAAAATTATGAACAAATAATTTAAAATTTTAAGGATTGAATGTAATATATGAATAATTTTAATTTTTTAAAGAAATTAATAAATATTACCTAGAGACTTAGTGTTTCATGATTGAATTGCAAAAAAGCTTTTTAGCTCGCTTGTATACTACCAACTCACTCATGATTATATATTGAACATCACTACTAGAAACCAATTTTTCAATGCATTGATACAACCCATTGATCACTGCTTGACCAGTTTCAATAGATGAATCACTATATTATCACTATATTAATTTTAAAAATACTTTTAGGAATGTAATTGTATTAAAAATTTGGTTTTCGTTTCATCAAATTAATATGGAAAAATTAGTTACCTAAAATAAACAATAAATTATTTTATATAATTTAATAATGTGTAATAATTAAAAAATGAATGAATTAAAGTAAAATAATATTTTAATAAATTGAATAAAATTAATCAAAGAGTGATTTATATGAAAAACAGTATAAGAAGAATTTTTTTTTACTAAATGAATAAGTTATGAATATTTTGAAAGAAAATGAATATCATTATTAAAAATTTAATATAATAATTTGTATTTTGTCCTGTCTCATCTCTTTATCTAAACATAACACTACAACATTCACTATTTCTTGCAGATCGTTACCAAACACAACGCTGTCACCATCACCATCACCATCATTGTCTCTTTTGTTTAGAGATAATAACCAAACACTATTTTATAGAACTTCCAACTTGAAAATAATGGGAAAGCCTTTTGTTTTGAGCAAATTTGGCACATATGAATTTTACTTTAAGACATGGGTTCATTGTTGCAGTCTCTATTGTGGAGCACTAATCACATAGTTTTTTCTTGGAGATTCGTGTGAATTTCTATCTGTTTATTACTTGTTGACATGTATTCCTCATATCTGAACTTATTCTGCAAAAAGAGTAGTTGATTAAGACTGCATATTGGTTCTGAACTTCCTAACTGATAACCATGTATGTGTGACCTGGTTTAGAATGCAAGCTAGGAAATTTCTACTGTATAACCAGTATAAAGTGGAGATGAGCTTGTCTGTAGGTTGCTTAGTTGGGAGATTGTATTTTTGGGCATGGTGGTTAGAATTTTACAAATTCATGTGCAAACCTATGTGAATCATGCGGGGAATCTTAGATGTTCATGAATTGTGTCATTCAATCATGATTTGATTTGATTTGATTCAATATGATTCATTGAATTTTATGAGTCAACTCAAATAGAAAATGAAATTGAAATACATAATTGTAAAAGAGATGGCAAGAATAGGAAGGCTTAGTCTAGAAGTCATGAATGACACCAATGTATAAGCAATTGTCTTTGATAAATGTTTGTACCTGAAATGGAAATGAGCTCTAAATTAATTTTCACAAAGGAGGAAAAGGATGAAAGAAAGCAAGAGTGCCAAAGTCAACAAGAATGACGAAGGTGATATTGAAGTTGGGAAAGATTGCCACTTAAAAAAAACTTGAAAATCTAGTAGTTTAACTAGTTAGAAGGTGGCTTTAAATGTATTATAAGTTGAATTGTTAGAATGGTCATGTACCAATGAACAATATGTTGAATTTGGATACTTGGGGCTGTTTAATGACTAGCAACTAATAAATGGTTACTTTATCATAAAGTAAATAGTTTTTGTTTTCGGTTCATAAAGTGAAGAGTTTATGTTTTTGTTCTTTGAGCAGTCAAAATTGGCAGGCCTGGATATCGGGTGACAAAGCAATTCGATCCAGAGACAAAGCAGAGGTCTCTTCTCTTCCAGATTGAATATCCTGAGATAGAGGACAATACAAAGCCAAGACATTGATTTATGTCATCTTATGAACAGGAAATTTCCTTTTCTTTTTTCTCATGACTTTTTTTTTTCTTCTCTAACTTTTTTTTTTTTTAACTTTTCTTTTCCGTTGATCTATTATCTTGTCAAGTGTTTTGTGACCAAAAAATTATTTGGTTGAAGTTACTTATGAATTACAACTCAGCCTTTGCTTAAGAACTTGACTTTTGATTGTTGATTTTGACTGTAACTGAAATAATCAAACGAGAAACCGAAAGTGTTATACATAACAATCAAAGAAAAACAAAGTGATAGAAACTCAAGAGTGTTTATAAAATTGTTGCAGAACATATTTGGCAACTTAAGCAGTTTGTCAAAAGCAAATGATGTAAAATTAAGTCATTCATAACTCTTATGAACTCCCGCTAAAATTTCATCCCGTGTCTTAACTGATTTATGGTAAAAAATACTTGGTAAATTATGCTTTTCAATCTCTCATTGCTCTCAAGATGAATGGTTTTTTATCCTTCGATTAATCTTGGCCTCCTCTTATTCTTTTCTCCTGGTGAATAAAAACTATGATCAGATCTTTCTAACTAGTATGTTGTCATGGATACAGAGAATCGAGGCCAATGATAAGAGGTTTCAGTATCTTTTATTTTCAGCAGAACCTTATGAGATAATCGCTTTCAAGGTATGCTCATAAGTGGTAATTAAATGTTTCTTACTTGTTAGTTGATGTTTAGTTCTAGTAATATTTATCATTTGTGCTTGTTTATTTTACAATTTCAGGTTCCTAGCACAGAAATTGACAAATCTACTCCGAAGTTCTTCTCACATTGGGATCCAGACTCCAAGATGTTCACGGTTAGTATTTTGATTCTTGAACTGTTTCATATGTCTTTTGATTGTCATGCCTTCGGACCACATGTATTAATGTTATTTTGAAGTATTGATGTCTTTTGATCATCATGCCTTAGAATCCCATATATTAATGTTATATTGAAGTATTGAAGCAGTCTTGCCTTTGAATCCCATATATTAATGTTATATTGAAGTATTGAAGCAGTCTTTTGCGGATTTTCACTCGTGTCTTGTGTAACTTTGTCTGCACCAAAAACATGAAGAGACCTGGATCGTTTCTAGATTTCACTCCTTTTGATGTGATTGCTTTCAAGATTCCATTTGTTACATCATCTTCATAAACTGAGTGGACAAAGGTTACCTCAAGTGGATTTTAGTACCAACTTCGTGGTCCCTTTAGATTAAATTCTAATATGTTTTTAAAGATAAATTGATCATCTAACTTATCTGTGAATATATCTGACTTGAATGTCTAATGCACAGTTGCAGTTATATTTTAAATTGAAGTCACCAGAGGCGAACAAACCTCAATCTGTTGCTGCAGCTAACAGCACAGTGCCTTCCCAACCACCACCGCCCCTGCCACCCCGAGGACCTCCAGCAGGATCTAGACCCCCTCCACCACTGATGCCTGCATCATTAGCCCCTCCTCCACCTCCTGCCATGGCTAGTGGCCCTAGGCCTATGCCTCCAGGTAGAGCTCCACCTGCCCCACCTGCACCTCCTGGTGGCAGTGGTGCGATGGTGAATTTCACACCTGGCACTCAGGCGGGCAGGCCCTCATCAATGATGCCTCCCCAAGGTTTTCTTGGGCAACAGATGCAGGGCCAGACAATACGTCCTCTCCTACCTCCCAACATGGGACAGTAGGGTTCTCTAGCTTTATGTTTTCGTTAGCACATTTATGTAGTCAAACAATCCTTGTACTCAGTTGATGGATGCTTGTTCGAAGATCTGAATGTATTATGTAATTCATGGCCTCAAAGCTCAGCAAGAATGTGTTTATTGTGTGAACGGGGCAAATCTAAGAAAGACTGAAGCTGGATAATTTTATATTATTAATCATGGGATAAGCATTCGTAGCAGCTCCATTTGTTTATATGAGAAATTAACTCCCAGAACAGAATCTACCTTTGTGTTTGCAAAATTTAGTCAATTGAACTTAATTGTACTGAATTGCAAGATCAATTCCAATTTAAATTTACGAAAATGTTTAATAAAAAACAATTGTTTGCAGATAATGTGAATTTTGGAAAATCTTTCTTCTATAAAAAGGATTTTTTTAATAAATAAAAAAATATGAGACAATTACATTTAGGAAATGCTTTTCTATAAAACTTACATGTTTAATAATTTTCAAGTCATTAAAAATCTAATTTTTCTGAAAATAAGAAAAAATATTTGCAAAATACTCAATCATTGAAATATTTGAGACTGTGTAAGAAT
The DNA here is from genome assembly GCA_015708895.1 of Populus ilicifolia. Lineage (NCBI taxonomy): Eukaryota > Viridiplantae > Streptophyta > Magnoliopsida > Malpighiales > Salicaceae > Populus > Populus ilicifolia. The sequence continues at coordinate 43,359 of SRLM01002080.1, read as the reverse complement.
GTCCGCCAAGAATTTTCAAATCTTTTTAATTTTTACTTCATAAATTTTAATTATTGAAATATTTTGAAAAAAAAAATTCTTATGATTTTCTTTAAATTTTGCAGATACAATAAAATCCTTAAAATATTGAGTTCTTTTTGTGTAGTTTTAATCTCTTCTTATTATCTTAGAAGGAATATTAAAAGGGATTTTCAAAGTTAAATTAAAGAGTAATTACTATACATATTTAATGAGATGTTTACATAGAAAAAACATTAATATGTTGACTAAATACAAACAATTGTTTATTTTAATATAAGGATAAAAAGGCTAAAATTGATCATAAATAATAAAGTTATTGATGAAATTCAAAAATTCAAGAACATGAAATAAAAGCTTATTTAGTATTTGGGATACTAATTAATTAATTTGTTAAAGTATTTGGATTTTGAACACCTGTAAGAAAACAATTCTAATTGGAGAAACTTAAAAATCATCTGATTATAAAATTAATATTTTTTAAAATATAAAGGCAATAAAAAACTAAAAAATATAAACCTTTATTATAAAACTTTCATGGTATTTATAGCCCATAAATTATCTTTATATATAAAAAATGGATCTGTTATGTAATTACCTTGATAATATTTAATAAAAAATAAATATTTTTTATATTATATGAATATGATGGGTTTGTAAAGAACTTTTATGCAATTATCTTGATAGCTTTTAATGAGAAATAAATATTTTTTATTTGGTGTGATAGGTCCTTGAGAATCTTTAACTTCTCCCAAATAACATTGTTTTCTTGCAAGTGTTCAAGACCTTCTTAATGAATTTGGAGTTCTTTAGATTAAGAAAAAAATTCAAATATTTGAATATATTAATCAACTACTATCCCAGACACTAAATAACCTTTTATTTTATGTTCTTGAATTTTTGAACTTCATCAATCACAATAGATCATAAATAATAAGATTGATAAAGCTTAAAGAGTTTAATTTACAAAGAGAACTAAGAAGTAGTCTATCAGATAATCAAATCATAATCAATTGAAGAAAAGCAATTAAAAGCATGAGTTTGAGTGCATGCAAATAACCATAAGATACAATATGATTCAAATTATGAGATGATAGATTAAACAACTAAGTAGTTTAACTTAGTTAAGATTCTTGTTATTATCAACAAAAGAGAAGTTTAGTTTTTGTTATGATTTATTATGTAATATCTTTATCTAATATTTAAATATGCACATAAAACTCTAATACTATAACAATGTTGTTGCGATATTGCAGTCGCACAAATTAATTATCATAGTTTAACACACAACTAATTAGTATTTAAAAGTGTATTTTTATCAAGGTTTTATATCATCATTTTGCGTTTAAAGTATCAATAACTCCTTAACTAAAACATGTTTTATAATAACGTATCCAATAATATAAGATACCTTTAATTTATGGTAAATGTTTATTTTAAATGCAGGCCTATCACATAAATGAAAGGATTGATTGACGAATTTAAGAACTAAAATTGAAAGGACAAAGAGATGGCTAAACTCCGAAAAGAGATGTCAGTGCAGTCCAAACCAAAACACTATTTGGTAATTGGATCATATCTAGAGTTGTAGATCTCAAATTTAGATCCACTTTATATGGATGGAAAGGTAAGCATAGGCCTAAAACTTTCATATGGAGCCCAACATCTAAAAAGGCCATTTTCAAGTCCAAATTGGAGCAAAAACAAAGAAGTTGGAATATGTTTTCCAGCCTGAGCATTGTTTAGTGTTTGACCTATATTTGGAGCTCTAAAAGTCTAAATGATCTAAATTTTGTATACAAGACAGTTGAGACAATTGTCCACAACTTTCATGTTTTCAAGTGGTTCCAATTTTAACGTTATCAATGACATTTTAGGTAGACAAGAGAAGATAAGGATTGTCACCAATTCAAGAGTTGGTCACCCACTCATCAATTAGTCATCAAATCAATAGTTTCTAATTTTGGCCTATAAAAGGAGGCATTTGCCATATATTTAGGCATCTTGGTTTCCAGATCAAGATTATGCTCTTGTTTTCTCTCTTTGTATTTTTTGTAATGTTTATGCTTTACTTTCATTAATATCAAGTTTATGCCTTTCATTTCCTTTCCTTTACTTAGTTAACTCTTATCTTATTTATGTTTTTAGTTTATTTATTTATTTATTTTTTATTATGTTTAGCTAAGTTTATTATGTCAAGGTGAAAAGGTTACACTAATGGTATAAGAATAAGTATAGTGTAAATTTAATACAGACTTTAATGTTTGATACTAACATGTTTTGTATTTGTTATCTTGTCCACTCTTTAATACTTTGCTTGTTAAATGACTAATCTTGATTTATGTTGTATAACACTTGAAATGCTTGACACTTTCATAGTCCATACTGTCTGGTATAACCGACACCTGAGCTATGGAAGAAACTTGATTTGTTGTTAACATAAGTTATAATCATGAATACTTGACGAGATTTACAAGTATTAACATTAATCGAATAAGATGACTAATGTAATTATGTTAACAATCTATAATCAGATTGGAACCTTCTTTGTGTGTGGTTTTCAATTGAGTAATAAGAGTTTATACTATACTTGTTTGACATTTGTTATTATCATCGTTTAATCCTTACATTAATATTCCATCTCCAAGTTCTCATCATCATCTTCTTCTTCTCCTTCTTTTTGTTTATTATTATTATTGTTACTACTACTACTACCAGTATTATTATTGTTGTTGTTGTTGTTGTTGTTGTTATTGTTATTGTTGTTGTTGTTATTGTTATTGTTGTTGTTGTTGTTGTTGTTGTTGTTGTTGTTGTTGTATTGTTGTTATTTATAATTTGTACAATTAACCTTTCTGTTATTCGACCCCGGTTTTGCTGGGTTATTTATTACTTCGACACTCCTACACTTGGAAGAAGACATCAATCTTTTCATTGTGTCAAGTTTTGGACGCCGTTACTAGGGAGGTAAGTTCTTGTACAAATTATAGTATTTATTTTATTTTCTCTTTTCACTTTTCTTGTATATAACTTCGTTTCTTTTCTCTTGTTTCTTCTTCTTTTATTTCTTCTTCCTTTTATTCTATTCCTACACGTGCATGAGAATGCGGTCCTGTACATCAAGTGGTAGACTTTGTAGGGTATCCTCATCATTTTCAAAAAATATGGTTGAAGAAGATAATCAATCACTTCATGATGAGAATAATGAGAATAACCGTGCTAGAACACTTAGAGACCACATGAATCTCATAAGAACAAGTGCATTATCATGCATAGTTTTTCCTCCTGATGCAACTCATTTTAATTTTAAACAAGGTATTATTCAACTTTTACCTTCTTTTCATTACTTAGAATTGAAAAATCCATACTTGCATTTAAGGGAATTTGAGGAGGTTTGTAACATATATAATAATTCAAATTGTAGCATGAACACCATCAGATTAAATTTTTTTTCTTTTTTATTAAAAGATAAAGCTAAAACATAGCTATAAAATTTAAGAACAGGATCCATTCGTGTTTGGGATGAAATACAACAACAGTTTTTAAAGAAGTTTTTCCCATCTCACAGAACAAACTCTTTCAAAAGATAAATCACCACTTTCACTCAAAAACCAGGAGAAACATTTTATCAATATTGGGATAGGTATCCAGACTTGCTTAATACTTGCCCTTATCATGGTTTTGAAACATGAAGATTGGTTTCATATTTTTATGAAGGGTTAAGACCCAGAGATAAGCAAATTATTGAATTGATGTGTAATGAAACTTTTGAAGATAAAGACCCTGATAAAGCAATGAAGTACGTAGACTTGTTAGCTGAAAATGCTCAAAATTCAAACACCGCGAGTACTTATGAGGCACCGAGTAAAACTAAACCTCATACATCTTGTGGAGGTATGTACAACATTAGGAAAGATCATGACCTTCAAGTCAAGTTTGCATCTTTAGCTAGAAAAGTCGAAGCACTAGAATTGAAAAAGAGTGGTCAATTAAAATCTGTTGAAAACATTGTGTGTCAAATATGTGAAACAAATAAACACTTAACCAATACTTGCCTAGCCTTGCCTTCTTTTAAGGAATGTCTCCATGAACAAACTCATGCTTTAAACAGTTTCCAAAGGCCCAACTATAACCCATACTCGCAAACATACAACCCTGGTTGGAGAAATCACGTAAATTTTAATTGAAAGAGTGACAATGCACAAACTTTCACAACTATAATTTCAAGCACACTATAATTTCCAAAATTCTCATGGATATGCATCTTATTATGCTCCACCTCCTACAAGAAATTTTAAGGAAACTTTATATGCATTTATTGAAAAGTAAGAGACAATCAACATTTAACTTGCTTAAAGCATAATAGATTTTCAAGATACTCTTGCAAAATTTACATCAGCTCTTTGTTTTCAAGAGAAAGGTAAGTTTTCATCTCAACCACAGCAAAATCCCAAGGGGCAATACAATGCAAATGCAAGTAATTCTAGAAGTCAATATATGGATCAAGTCAAATTAGTCATCATTGTTCGTAGTGGTAAGGTTATTCTCCAACCATTTCTTGAACCTTGTGAGAAAGATGATAAGTCAATCTCTAAGGGTAAGGAAGGGGTTTAATCTGAACATTGCAAAGAAAAAACTGATTCCCCTCTAGCACTTCTATTTTCTCATGTCATGACCATTCAGGAAGAAATAAAGGATGAAAAAGACACCAAAAATATTGATGAGGATCTTTTATCAAAAGTGACAACAGATTCGATACTCAACATCACACCAATCGATGATTACTTTCTTGATGAATCTTTACTTTCTCTTAGTTCAATGCCTTGGTTTGCTAAAAATATCAATTTTCTTGCTTCAGGATTTTTGCTAGCTCATTGGAGTATCAAAGATAAAAGACAAATTTTGAGCAATGTGCAAAATTTTTATTGGGATGACCCTTATTTATTCAATTATTATCCTGATAAGATATTTCAAAAATGCATTCCTGACAATAAGTTAAGTAATTTTATTAAATTTTATCACTCCAAGGCATGTAGGGATCATTTCCTGTAAAAACAAAGGACTGTAGAGATCTTACAAAGCCGATTTTATTAGCCCACCATGTTCAAGGAATCACATGCATTGTGTAAAACCTATGAAAATTGTTAAAAGGTGGGATTTATTTCAAAACACATAGTCTTTAGATAATCTTCTATTGACTCTTAAGTCTCATTATAGTTGAGATAAGCATCATACAATTCATGAATTACAAACCATTTTCATAAAGAATATGCTTGGCATAATCTTGGAAATCTAACTAAAAAAGACCTTGTTTGCTAGTTTTTAAGAAAACTGGATAGGAAGCCTATCCTCGACCCATAGAGGGTGTTTAAGCTATTCTTCGACGTAAAACCAAGGGAAGATGTGAGCCACAATCACAACTACCTATGCTTACATATGCTTTCTCAAAAATAAATAACTAAATAAAGAGAGAGAGAGAGAGTGAGTGAGTGAGAATCCAACTGGCTTACATATAGGTGGTATCATTGCCTTTTTAATTTCTTATCTATAAAATCCTATATTTCTTGCTTTCATTTAATAAATATAAAAATATGTAGAAATGACAAGTTCCTCAGATCATCATATAAAATATTTGTGTTTTCTGTGGATCTAGTCCTGGGAAAGAAAAAGAGTTTCTAAAATCAACAAATCATCTTGGTCAGATGCTAGCTGAGAGAAAGATTCATTTAGTGTATGGGGGAGGCAGTCTGGGTTAATGAGAGGTGTGTTAATAGCTGTATTTTTAGAAGGTAGTCAAGTTTTGGGGGTCTTTCTTGAAGCTTTAGCACAAGGAGATATCATTGAAAAAACAATTGGAGAGGAACTACAGGTCTTCACAATGTCTGCTCGAATAAATGCAATGTTTAACCATGTTGATGCCTTCATTGTCTTACCAGGTGGTCTAGGCACATTAGAAGAGATCTTTCATATTTTCTCTTGGGCCCAACTACACATTCATTATAAACCCATAGGTCTATTAAATGTTAATGATTATTATGATAAGTTGTTGTCTTTTTTTGATCATGCTGTGGAACAAGAATTTCTAATATTTTCTGCATGACAAATCATAATCTCTACTATTACTGCTGAATAATTGATTGACCAACTATAGTCTTTCATTCATGTAATTGATCCCTCCATGAGTCGCATAAATTGATCATCAAAGGAAAGCTATAAAAAGTTTAGATTAGATTTGAGTCTTTATTTGTAAATTTTTTATGTCTTTTTGTTTTATTATTGTGTTTTGTAAATTGATCCCTCCAAGACTGAAGGGGTGCTTTAACACCTAATACCCTAAAGTCAACTGACTTGAGAGCTATTGGCCCAACGCTTGTTATATGGGTTGAGGAGAAAAGCTTAAGGGAATCAAACATTGCATTATCTACATATTAGTATTTACAACTCGAGTTACTAAGCTCGTAGGGGTGTCTCAACACCTAATGCCCTAAGACCAATTATTATTATTATTATTATTATTATTGTTGTTGTTGTTGTTGCTATTATTGTTATTGTTGTATTAATATTATTTATAATTTGTACAATTAACCTCCCTATGGTTCGACCGCGGTCTTGCCGAGTTATTTATTACTTCGACACTCCTGCACTTGGATGAAGATATTAATCTTTTCATCGTGTCAGCAACACACAAGATAATATAGAGCAGATATGGGGTCGATCACATGAGGAAAGTTTAAATTAGATTTTTATGCTAGATGATATGCAACTTGGGGGGGTTTGGATGTTATCTAGGCTAAAGCAAAAAAAATAAAAAACTATTAAGTAAAATTAAATAAAATAAAAAAATCATCAAGATAACAAACTTTGATCACAAGCACTATTCAGCTACAGAAATCAGAACTGATCATGGAAATAAAATATCAATTTATATTCTGAATATTTATCTCTTTTTAATATTGGTTAGTTAACAAATCCATCGTATAACTAACCTTAACCATCAAACAACCATGGTGTTCGTACTAGTAATTTAATTCATTGGCAACCTTTAGATCTAAATAAGTTGATTAATCAAGAAAACATAATTGTCTGCAATCTATGTTTGATTTGATTAAATGTTTTTTCTAAGATTAATAATGTGAATCCGCCACAATTATTAAACTTAGTTGCTTTGCGAGTTCATACCACTACTTCAATTTTGAAATCAAACTCAGCAATAGATTGTCTATAATAATAATTTAGAGTCTGTTCTACCAATTAATATAAACAATCATAGGAAAAATAAATATAAGAGAACAAACATATTCATCATATAAACTGAAAAGAAAAAGTAAAATAAATCTCATTGTTCTTGAAATCTGAAGGTTTCCGTGTCCTTACAACCAAGAAAAAGTGTTTAGTTTGTTGAACAACTAATCAAAAAGAAGGAAGAATGCATAATTTTAAGTTTCTTAAAGGAGGGGGGTGTTTTTCTCTTCTTTGGTGGCTGCCCCCCTTCTCTTCTCTTATTCTTTTTATATCCTAGGAACCCTAGTCTTTATTTTGCAAAATATTTCTCCCTTAGGTAGATAGTTCATATTTAAGTACTTCAATAACTATTTTCCTAAGAAAGAAAAAATAGCCTTGCATGAAATCCTTAAGCTTTGACTTAGAGGAGCCAAATTGCTAAAATAAAAACTTGAATATCGGTTTAGATGCTTCGAAATATAAATTGGACTCGTTTCTTTACAAAACCTATTTGCTAGCAGAATTCAGTTGTCATCTTTAAAAAATCACATTGCCTTCCTATGAAATCTTTTTTTGGCTGAAAATTTGAGTGTTTATACACCTTTGAGTTAGAAATCCATTAATTAGACTTCTATAGCTCCAGATATTCAAATCGGAATGGCGGAAGGTCAACACTGGCAGATTCAAAGATTTGACTTTGAAAGCTGCAATTTCCATGCTCTTCCTTATGTTATTTTATTGCCTTATATTTCCATAAAGATATGGATGTTAACTTTTTAATACTACTGGAATCACTTCATTTTGACCTCTAGAGCTAACACTCTGCACAAAACATCGATTGAAGGTCAAATCTACCAATTACCTCAAATTTACTTCTTTTTGCATCTTTTATCCAAAAGTGCCTTCAAAACATACAACAAATAATATTAAAGTATTTTATATATAAAACATAGGCAAAAAACTAGTTAAATATGGGTGAAACTATTAAATAATATTGTTGCATCAAATACCCTTACTCTTAGCTCTTTCTTGTTCTCGAGAAAGGATAGGTAAAATTAAATTGAAGTTAAAATAAATCAAAGCATATGACTAATCTCCTATCAATATCCAAGAATATATGCATTATAAATAAGAACACAATTAAGAAGGATAAAAAGTATAAATTTTCATGAATTTATTTACATGCAAACTTCAAAACTCAATAAATCATCGGGATTTAAATGAAATTATATCATGCCAAAGTGATAGGTCCTCTAGTTGATATATACTCTAATACTCACATGTTTAAGGCGTACGTGTTTAAATCTCTTGAATTCAATCAATGGATATGTTCTATCATAAGCTTGTTTTTCAATCTCATCTTCATTACTAATATATTACAATCAATACATGAATCAAAATATCTTATTTTCTAGTTGTAATGGGGCTAAGGTTAAAGTGAGGTAAAAGAGAGTAAAAGAAAATGTTCAAACCAAAAAAAGTAGAGCATTCTAAAAATTGATATTTCAAACAAGATATTCCATTAAAGCACATAAATTTTTCATCTTTAATCACTAATGCTTAACTTCTTTTGATTTCAAGCTTTTTTAACATAAAATCTTAAGAACATAAAGGAACATTTTTTCTTTTTCTTTTTTTCTTTTTTCCTTTTCTTTTTTTTTCCTTTTCATAATTTTGCCCATATCAAGCATTATTTCTTCTTTCTTTTCACATAATTTCCAACCATAATTCCATGAAATATCACAAGTATAAGCTCTAGTAATCCTTGGTACGGGAAAAAGGAAAACATATATAAAGTTAAGGTTTATACATGGATAAAGCAAAGCAAAGATAAATAAACTCAAAAAGGGCTCACAAATAATAATATGCTTTAGGTTGGCTTTTTAGCTCAAGTGGTTAAAAATTCCTAATGCCTTTATCATCTTTATGTATATGTGTAATGCGAATGTAATCTCAACAAGACATGAAGCAAGTTTTAGAGATACATTGATTGATATTTAAAAGTGTATTTTTATCAAGGTTTTATATCATCATTTTGCACTTGAAGTATCAATAACTCCTTAACTAAAGCATGTTTTATAATAATATATCTAATAATATAAGACACCTTTAATTTGTGGTAAATATTCATTTTAAATACAGGCCTATCAAACAAATGAAATGATTGATTGGTGAATTTAAGGACTGAAATTGAAAGGATAAAGAGATGGCCAAACTTAGAAAAGAGATATCGGTGCAATCCAAACCAGAATATTGTTCGGTAATTGGGTCATATCTGGAGCTATATATCTCAAATTTAGGTCTACTTTATATGGATGGAAAGGTAAGATATAGGCCTAAAACTTTCATATGGAGCCCAATATCTAAAAAGGTCATTTTCAAGTCAAAATTGTTGCAACAACAAAGAAGCTCGAATTTGTCCTCCAGCTCGAGCATTGTTCAGTATTTTGGCCATATCTGGAGTTCTAGAAGTCGAAATGAGCTGAATTTCCTACAACTTTCATGAGTGGCTCCAATTTTGACGTTATCAATGACGTTTTGGGCAGATAAAAGAAGATAAGGATTGTCACCAAGTTAACAGTTGGTCACCTACTCATCAATTAGTCATCAAATCAATAGTTTTCAATTTTGGCCTATAAAAGGATGCATTTGCCATGCATTTAAGCATCTTGGTGTCCAGATCAAGATCATGCTCTTGTTTTCTCTCTTTGTATTTTTTGTATTGCTTATGCTTTGCTTTCATTAATATCAAGTTTATACCTTTCAATTCATTTCCTTTGCTTTGGTAACTCTTATCTCATTTATGTTCTTATTTTGTTTATCTATTTTTCTTTCTTTCATTATATCTAGCTAAGTTTATCATGTCAAGGTGAAAAGGCTACACTAATGGTATAAGAATAAGTATAGTATAAACTTAATATGAACTTTAATGTTTGATACTAACTTGTTTTATATTTGTTATCTTGTTCACTCTTTAATACTTTGCTTGTTAAATGACTAATCTTGATTTATGTTGTATAACAATTGGTACAACAAATGCTTGGCACTTTCATAGCCCATACTATATGGTATAACCGACACCTAAGCTATGAAAGGAACTTGATTTGTTGTTAACATAAGTTATAATCATGAATGCTTGACCAAATTTACAAGTGTTAGCATTAATTGAATAAGATGACTAATATAATCAGATTGGAACCTCCTCTATGTGTGGTTTCCAATTGAATAATAAGAGTTTATACTATACTTGTTTGACATACCATTAGTGGAACCTCTAACCTTGACATTTGTTATTATCATTGTTTAATTCTTACGTTAATATTTCATCTCAAAGTTCTCTTCTTTTTCTTTTTCTTTTTCTTTATTATTATTATTATTGCTATTATTACTATTATTATTGTTGTTGTTGTTGTTGTATAATTGTTGTTTATAATTTGTACAATTAACCTTTTTGTGGTTTAACCCTAGTTTTGCCAGGTTATTTATTACTTCGACACTCTTGCACTTAGGAGAAGACATCAATCTTTTAGTCATGTCAAGTTTTTGGCGCCTTTGCCGGGGAGGTAAGTTTTGTATAAATTATAATATTTATTTTATTTTCTTTTTTCACTTTTCTTGTATATAACTTTGTTTCTTTTTCTTTTGTTTCCTTTTTCCATTTATTCTATTCCTAGACGTGCATGGGAGTGTGGTCACGTACATCAAGTGGTAGACTTTGTAGGGTATCATCCTCATTTTTAGAAAATATGGCCGAAGATGATAATCAATCACTTCATAATGAGAATAATCGCTAGAACATTTAGAGACCACATGAATCCCACAAGAACAAGTGCACCATCATGCATAGTTTTTCATCCTGATGCATCTCATTTTAATTTTAAATCAGACATTATTCAACTTTTACCTTCTTTTCATTACTTAGAATTGGAAAATCCATACTTGCATTTAAAGGAATTTAAGAAGGTCTCCAACACATACAATAATTTAAATTGTAGTATGAACACCATCAGATTAAAGCTTTTTTCTTTTGCATTAAAAGATAAAGCTAAAACATGGTTATAAAATTTAAGAACAGGATCTATTTGTGCTTGGGATGAAATGCAACAACAGTTTTTAAAGAAGTTTTTCCCAGCTCATAGAACGAATTCTTTCAAAAGACAAATCACTACTTTCACTTAAAAACCAGGAGAAACATTTTACTAATGTTTGGATAGGTATCGAGACTTGCTTAGTACTTGCCCTCATCATGGTTTTGAAACACGGAGATTGGTTTGATATTTTTATGAATGGTTAACACCTAAAGATAGGCAAATGGTTGAATTGATGTGTAATGGAACTTTTAAAGATAAAGACCCTGATGAAGTAATGAAGTACTTAGACTTGTTAGCTGAAAATGCTTAAAATTGGGACTCTGCGGGTACTTATAAAGCACCGAGTAAAACTCAACCTTATACATCTAGTGGAGGTATCTAAAACCTTAGGGAAGATCATGACCTTCAAGCCAAGTTTGCATCTTTTGCTAGAAAAGTCAAGGCACTAAAATTGAAAAAGAGTGGTCAATTAAAATCTGTTGAAAATAATGTGTGTCAAATATATGAAACAAATGAACACTCAAACAATAACTGTCCAACCTTGCCTTCTTTAAAGGAATATCTCCATGAACAAGCCCATGCTTTAAACAATTTTCAAAGGGCCAACCACAACCCATACTCACAAACATACAATCCTGGTTGGAGAAATCGCCCAAATTTTAGTTGGAAGAGTGAGAACAACAATGCACAAACTTCACAACCACCATTTTAAGCACAACATAATTTCCAAAATTCTCATGGATATACACCTCCTTATGCTCCACCTCCTAAAAGAGATCTTGAGGAAATATTGCATGCATTCATTGAAAAGCAAGAGACAATCAATACTCAACTTGCTCAAAACATAACAGATTTTAAAGATACTCTTGCAAAATTAACATATGTTCTCAGTTTTCAAGAGAAAGGTATGTTTCCATCTCAATCATAACAAAATCCTAAGGGGCAATACAATGTAAATGCAAGTAGTTCTGGAAGCCAACACATGGATCAAGTCAAATTAGTCACTACTCTTCGCAATGGTAAGGTTAATGAAAAACCCTCTCTTGAACCTTATGAGAAAGATGATAAGTCAATCTCTGAGGGTAAGGAAGGGGTTGAATCTAAAAATTACAAAGAAAAGACTGATTCTCCGCCAGCACTTCCATTTCCTCAAGCCATGACCAAACAAAGGAAAGTCAATCACAACTCTGAAATTTTTGAAACTTTCAAACATGTAAGAATCAATATACCTTTGCTAGATGCTATTAAACAGGTTCCTTCTTATGCTAAATTTTTGAAAGATCTATGCACTGTAAAGAGGAAATTGAATGTGAAAAAGAAAGCCTTTCTAGCTGAACAACTAAGTGTTATTCTTCATAATAATAATGCCTTGAAATATAAAGACCTTGGTTGTCCAACAATTTCTTCCTTTATTGGAGAGCATAAAATTAAAAGAGCCTTACTTGATCTTGATGCTAGTGTGAATTTACTTCCATGTTCAGTTTTTTAAAGTCTCAATCTAGGTGAGTTAAAACCAACTTCTATAACTCTTTTACTTGCCAAAAGATCATTAAAAGTGCCTAGAGGAATGGTCGAAGATGTGTTAGTATAAGTCGATAAATTCATTTATCTTGTGGATTTTATTATCTTGAACACACAACCTGTTGAAGTATGCAATTCATTTCCTGTTATTTTAGGATGTTCGATTCTTGCAACTTCTAACGCATTGATTAATTGTAGGAATGGACTGATGAAACTATCATTTGGAAACATGACATTAGAGATGAATATTTTCAACATTTGCAAGCAACCTGTAGATGATAATGATTTACAAGAAGTAGATCATATTGATAAATTAGTTTATGATCACCTTGAATCTACTTTAAGTAAAAATGAGTTAGAGGAATCTGAAGATTTGCAAATGGTTTATTCTGAGAAATAAATCAAGGATGAAAAATGCACTGAAAATGTTGATGCGGATCTTTTGTCAAAAGTGACAATAAATTCAAAAATTGACATCACACCAATCAATGACTACTTTCCCGATGAATCTTTACTTTTTCTCTCTACAATGCCTTGGTTTGCTAATATTGTCAATTTTCTTGTTTCAGGACAATTGCCAGCTCATTGAAGTACCCAAGATAAAAGAAAGTTCTTGAACAAAGTGAAGAACTTTTATTAGGATGACCCTTATTTCTTCAAATATTGTCTCAATCAAATATTTCAAAGATGCATTCCTGACAATGAGGTAAGTAGTGTCATTAAATTCTGTCATTTTAAGACATGTGGGGGTCATTTCTCATCAAGAAAGACAACTGCAAAAATCTTACAAAGTGGATTTTATTGGCCAACCATGTTCAAAGACTGACATGCATTCTGCAAGTCTTGTGAAAATTGTCAAAAGTTGGGATCAATTTCAAAACGTCACATAATGCCTTTAAATCCTATTCTTGTCATTGAGATCTTTCACTGTTGGGGTATAGATTTCATGGGTCAATTTCCTCCATCATTTGGTTTCTTATACATATTAGTCGTAGTAAATTATATCTAAAAATGGATAGAGGCAATTCCAAGTCAAAACCATGATCACAAAAAAGTGATAAAGTTTTTGAAAGAAAATATTTTGAGTTGATTTGGAGTCCTTCGAGCCATAATAAGTGATGGTGGAACACATTTCTGCAACAAGCCATTTGAGTCTTTAATTAAGAAATATGGAATCACACATAAAATTACCACCCCTTATCACCCTCAAATAAGTGGACAAGTGATCTTGCTAATAGGGAGATCAAACACATTTTGGAGAAAACAGTGAACCCTAATAGGAAAGATTGGTCTTTAAGACTTAATGATGCACTTTGGGCTTATCAAACTGCTTATAAAACATCATTAGGTATGTCACCTTATAGACTAGTTTATAGAAAACGTTGTCACTTGCCTGTGGAACTTGAACATAAAGCTTATTGGGCTATTAAAACTTTCAATTCAAATATGGATAATGCTAGTCAACTGTGAAAATTACAAATAAATAAGCTTGAGGAAAAAAGAAATGATACATATGAAAATTCAAGAATTCATAAAGCATGAATCAAAGAGTTTCATGACCAAAATATACTGAGAAAAACATTCAATGTTGGTCAAAAAGTCTTGCTTTATAATTCTCAATTGCATTTATTTCTTGAAAAATTAAGATCAAGATGGAGTGGTCCTTTTATTGTGAAACATGTGTATCCATATGGGCCTACGACATCGAGAATCCAAATAATGACAATGTTTTCAAGGTAAATGGACATTGTCTGAAAGTTTACTTTGATAATTTTTCAGTTGAAGATGACTTTATTGAATTGGGTGATCCTATATATAAAAATTGATTTTTTTGTGTTTCTTTTTAAGTGATTTTTGCTAGTTTCTCTTACCCCGGTCAAATGGCGGATAACGGTACTCCGTGACTTAAGTTGGTTCTTTTAGTTTCCCACAATATTTAATATTTGTGTATATATTTATGCAATTCTTTGAATCTCTCTTTGAATTCTCATTTGAAAATGGACACTAATCTTGAAAAATTGAAAAAGTATTTTCCCGCTCTACCTTAGAATACGATTACAAAAATTTATCGTGCTAGATGTGCAAGATTGAGATTGTTAATAAATCATGGAATTCTTGAAGATATTCATTGGTTGATTGAAGCAAAGGTCTGATTATCAGGTGAGTCCTCTAACTCCTTCATTTCACACATGCCTGGAACAGGTAAAAGCACTTTTGCAAAGAAACGTCATGCAAAACGACTGAAAGTGTGTCATCAATGTGCTAGATGGACTTGTAATACACATTCTTGTTCTTTAGGAATGATATCTATAAATCGTGAAGAAAAAATACAATTCATTAAGGATGGCCTGAGTAAGGAGTCTTTAGATAACCTTCTATTGAATCTTGAGACGCATCCTAGTGGAGATGTGTATTGAGCAATTCATGATTTATGACTACTATTTTATAAAGAACATGATAGACTTAGTTTTGGGAATCTGACTAAAAAAGACCATGTTTGCCTGTTTTTAAGAAAACTAGATGGGAAGCCTATCCTCGACCCATAGAGGGTGTTTAAGCCATTCTTGGACGTAAAACCAAGGGAAGATGTGAGCCACAATCACAACTACCTACGCATACACATGCTTTTTCAAAAATAAATAACTAAATAAAGAGAGAGAGAGAGAGAGAGAGAGAGAGAGAGAGAGGATCCAACTAGCCTACATATAGGTGGTATGATTGCCTTTTTAATTTCTCATCTATAAAATCCTCTTTTTCTTCTTTTTATTTCTACTCAACCTATACATTTAACAAATATAAAAGTGTGTAGAAATGGCAAGTTCCTTAGGTCATCACATAAGAAATATTTGTGTTTTCTATGGATTTAGTCCTTGAAAAGAAAAGGAGTTTCTAGAATCAACAAATCATCTTGGTCAGATGCTAGTTGAGAGAAAGATTCATTTAGTGTATGGAGGAGGTAGTTTTGGGTTAATGGGAGGTGTGTTAATTGCTGTATTTTTAGGAGGTAGTCAAGTTTTGGGGCTTATCCCCAAAGCTTTAGCACAAGAGGATATCATTGGAAAAATAATTGGAGAGGAACTTCAGGTCTCTACAATATCAACTCGAATGAATGCAATATTTAACAATGTTGATGCCTTCATTGCTTTACTAGGTGGTCTAGGCATATTGGAAGAGATCTTTCATATTTCCTCTTGGGCTTAATTGCACATTCACCATAAACCCATAGGTTTGTTAAATGTTAATGGTTATTATGATAAGTTGTTGTCTTTTCTTGATCATGCTGTGGAGGAGGAATTTCTAACATCTTCTACACGACAAATCATAATCTCTGCTGCTACTGCTGAACAATTGATTGACCAACTACAATCTTTCATTCCTCTAATTGATCCTTCCATGAGTTGCATAAATTGGTCATCTAAGGAAAACCGTAAAAAGCTTAGATTGGATTTGAGCCTTCATTTGTGAATCTTTGCATCTTTTGGTTTTGGGAAAGGGTAGTAGCTGAAAAAAACTATGTTTTCTATTTCATAAAGCATGTGCAAAATTATTGTTACTATGATAGCAGAGTAAGGAGAATTTTTATTACTCTTGAGACGCATCTTAGTAATCATTCGTAACAAGGTCCATCATAATACTTCTTGAAATATTCAGATTTACAAACTCTCACATTATTATCACTTAATTCTGCTCATATACTTATTTAACACACTTAATTTTGCTCATATACTTATTTAACATGCATTCTTAAACCTTAATTTACACACACACACACTTTAACATATGATTGTGGGTTGCATATTGGATTATGTTCTTTTGTTAAAGGTAACAACTAAGAAAAAGGGATAGTATATAATTAAAAAGAAAAAAGAAAAAAACAAACAAAAAAAGAAAAAAAGAAAAATAATAATAATAAAAATGTAGATAAGTTTGGTTTCATAGCCTCCCTAACCTAAGCAATTAAGCCCGAAGGGGTGTTTTACCCCTTAATACCCTAAAATCAACTGACTTGGAAGCTATTAGCCCAATGTTTGTTACATGGGTTGAGGAGAAAAGCTTAAGGGAATAAAACATTGCACTATCTACATATCAATATCTGCGACCCGAGTTACTAAGCTCGTAGGGGTGTCTTAACACCTAATGCCGTAAGACCAACTGGTCTGGGAGTCATTAGCTGAAAGCTCGTTACATCAGTTAAAGATGCATGGTGTGTTAAATTATATGTCTATATATTTTTTTTAAAAAAGACAAAAATAATAATCTGAACCTAAGAAAGTTAACCTTAAACATTAGAACAAAATTTTTGTTTTCTTCCAAGAAAAGCCACATAATTATGTGTTGATTCATTGAGCATAAAAGAGAATTTGTTTATGTTGTTAAGAGGTATTGAGCAGGTATACAAATTTAAGGAGAATTTGTTTATCTGGATAGATCAAATGGAAATTAAATGATGACTACCTTGCTTTGTGGAATTCACAAATTATTTTTCTATTTTAACGTTTTGATTACTAGGGACTAGTAATAAGCTAGTTAGGGGGTATGATTGATATTTAAAAGTGTATTTTTATCAAGGTTTTATATCATTATTTTGCACTTGAAGTATCAATAACTCTTTGACTAAAGCATGATTTAAAATAATATATCTAATAATACAAGATACCTTTAATTTATGGTAAATATTCATTTTAAATGTAGGCCTATCACATAAATGAAACGATTGATTGGTGAATTTAAGGACTGAAATTGAAAGGATAAAGAGATAGCCAAACATAGAAAAGAGATGTCGGTACAATCCAAACCGGAATACTCTTCTGTAATTGGGTCATATCTGAGCTATAGATCTGAGATTTAGGTCTACTTTATATGGATGGAAAGGTAAGACATAGGCCTATAACTTTCATATGGAGCCTAATATCTAAAAAGATCATTTTCAAGTCCAAATTGTTGCAACAACAAAGAAGCCCGAATCTGTCCTTCAGCCCAAGCACTGTTCAGTATTTTGGCCATATCTGGAGTTCTAGAAGTCAAAATAAGCTGAATTGTTTATATAAAAAAGCTGAGATACTTTCCTACAACTTTCATGTTTTCAAATGGCTCCAATTTTGATGATATCAATGATGTTTTGGGCAGATAAAAGAAGATAAGGATTGTCACCAAGTCAAGAGTTGGCCACCTACTCATCAATGAGTCATCAAATCAATAGTTTTCAATTTTGGCTTATAAAAGGATGCATTTGCCATGCATTTAGGCATCTTGGTGTCCAGATCAAGATCATGCTCTTGTTTTCTCTCTTTGTATTTTTTGTATTGCTTATGCTTTACTTTGATTAATATCAAGTTTATGCCTTTCAATTCATTTCCTTTGCTTTGGTAACTCTTATCTCATTTATGTTTTTATTTTGTTTATCTATTTTTCTTTCTTTCATTATATCTAGCTAAGTTTATTATGTCAAGGTGAAAAGGCTACACTAATGGTATAAGAATAGGTATAGTATAAACTTAATATGGACTTTAATGTATGATATTAACATGTTTTATATTTGTTATCTTGTTCACTCTTTAATACTTTGCTTGTTAAATGACTAATCTTGATTTATGTTGTATAATGATTAGTACTCAAAAGTGCATTTTTATCATGGTTTTATATCATCATTTTGCACTTAAAGTATCAATAACTCCTTAACTAAAGTACGTTTTATAATAATATATCTAATAATATAAGATACCTTTAATTTGTGGTAAATGTCCATTTTAAATGCAGGCCTATCACATAAATAAAAGGATTGATTGATGACTTTAAGAACTTCAATTGCAAAGGCAAAGAGATGATCAAACTTAGAAAAGAGATGTC
>SRLM01002080.1:0-23995 GCA_015708895.1 Populus ilicifolia | reverse complement strand
ACAAGTATTAGCATTAATTGAATAAGATGACTAATGTAATCATGTTAACAATCTATAATATGGAACCTCCTTTATGTGTGGATTCCAATTGAACAATAAAAGTTTATACTATACTTGTTTGACATACCATTAGTGGAACCTCTAACCTTGACATTTGTTATTATCATTGTTTAATCTTTACTTTAATACTCTATCTCCAAGTTCTCATCATCATCATCATCTTCTTCTCTTTCTTTATTATTACTATTACTATTATTATTGTTATTGTTATTGTTATTGTTATTATTGTTGTTGTTGTTATTTATAATTTGTACAATAACCTCCCTGTGGTTCGACCCCGGTCTTGCCGGGTTATTTATTACTTCGACACTCCTGCACTTGGGAGAAGACATCAATCTCTTTGTCATGTCATATAACAATTGGTACAACAAATGCTTGACACTTTCATAGCCCATACTATATGGTATAACCGACACCTGAGCTATGAAAGGAACTTGATTTGTTGTTAACATAAGTTATAATCATGAATGTTTGACTAAATTTACAAGTGTTAGCATTGATTGAATAAGATGACTAATATAATCAGATTGGAACCTCCTCTGTGTGTGGTTTCCAATTGAATAATAAGAGTTTATACTATACTTGTTTGACATATCATTAGTGGAACCTCTAACCTTGGCATTTGTTATTATCATTGTTTAATCCTTACGTTAGTATTCCATCCCAAAGTTTTTCTTCTTCTTCTTCTTCTTCTTCTTCTTCTTCTTCTTCTTCTTCTTCTTCTTCTTCTTCTTCTTCTTCTTCTTTTCTTTATTATTATTATTGTTGTTGTTGTTGTTGTTGTTGTTGTTGTTACTATTGTTTTTGTTGTTGTTGTTGTTGTTATTGTTGTTGTATAATTGTTTTTTATAATTTGTACAATTAACCTCCTTGTGGTTCGACCCTAATCTTGCCGAGTTTTTTATTACTTCAACACTCTTACACTTGGGAGAAGAAATCAATCTTTTAGTCGTGTCATACGTAACATTGAAAAAATACATAATTATAGAATATAATGTTAAAACCTCAAAAGCTTGTATTGATATAACACTATAAAGTCAACATGACATATTCTCAAAGTCAATCTCTAAACCTATTAAACTTTAAAACTTGCATGCACACTTCTTCATTTGATTCATATCTTCATATATCTCAATTAATTCTTATATATAATACTCACATTCTTATAAACCAATAGGAGTTCAAAAGATCAAACATAGAAATTTATTTTTTTAAAACAAGAAAATAAAAAAACCAACATTCTCCCAATACTCCACAATTAAAACATCACATCGTCCTTTATGTTGAAATAAAAGAAAAGAAATATAGGAGAATGAAAAAAGAAAAAAGAAGAAGTAAAATGCATAAAATGAAAGATTAGGGAAAAAGAAAACAAATCTGTTTTTTTTTTGTGTTGGGTTGCCTTCTAGTAAGTATTTTTGTTTGATGTCACTGGTTTGACATGTTGCATGCTTATTCTTCATAGATTGGTTTAGCTAACTCCTCAAAAGTGGTGAGGTCTACCATCCAACCTTCATAGAAAGTTTTTAAGCAATGCCATTGACACGATTAAAAGATTAATGTCTTCTCTCAAGTGTAGGAGTGTCGAAGTAATAAATAACTCGGTAAGACCGAGGTCGAACCACAAGGAGGTTAATTGTACAAATTATAAACAACAATAATAGTAACAATAACAAGAATAATAACAATAGTAGCAATCATAATACTAATACTACTACTACTCGTAGTAGTAATAATAATAACAACAATAATAAAGAAAAAGAAAAAGAAGAAAAGTTGATGAGAACTTTGAGATGAAAAATTAACGTAAGGATTAAACAATGATAATAACAAATGTCAAGGTTAGAGGATCTAATACTGGTATGTCAAACAAGTATAGTATAAACTTTTATTATTCAATTGGAAACCACACACAAAGAAGATTCCAATGTGATTATAAATTGTTAACATATTTATATTAGTCAACTTATTCAATTAATGCTAATACTTGTAAATTTGGTTAAGCATTCATGATTATAACTTATGTTAAAAACAAATCAAGTTCCTTTCATAACTTAGGTGTCGGTTATACCATATAGTATGGGCTATAAAAGTGTCAATCATTTGTTGTACCAATTGTTATACAACATAAATCTAGATTAGTCATTTAACAAACAAAGTATTAAAGAGTGAACAAGATAACAAATATCAAACATTAAAGTCCATATTAAGTTTATACTATACTTATTCTTACACCATTAGTGTAACTTTTTCACCTTGATATAATAAACTTAGCTAGACATCATGAAAGAAAGAAAAATAGATAAACAAAATAAGAACATAAATAAGATAAGAGTTACCAAAGCAAAAGAAAGGAATTGAAAGACATAGACTTGATATTAATGAAAGCAAAGCATAAACATTACAAAAAATACAAAGAGAGAAAACAAAAGCATGATCTTTATCTGGACACCAAAATGCCTAAATGCATGACAAATGCCTCCTTTTATAGGCCAAAATTAGGAACTATTGATTTGATGATTAATTGATGAGTAGGTGGCTAACTCTTGACTTGGTGACAATCCTTATCTTCTCTTGTCTGCCCAAAATGTCATTGATAACATCAAAATTAGAGTACTTAAAAACATAAAAGTTGTTGGAAATTGTCTCAGCTTTCTTGTGTAAAAACTTCAGCTCATTTCGTCTTCTAGAACTCCAGATATGGCCAAAATACTGAACAGTGATCAGGCTAGAAGACAGATTCAGGCTTCTTTATTGTGGCAACAATTTGGACTTGAAAATGACCTTTTTAGATCTTGGGCTCTGTATAAAAGTTGTAGGTCTATGTCTTACCTTTCAATCCATAGAAAGTAGACCTAAATCTGAGATCTATAGCTTCAGATATGACCCAATTACCGAACAGTGTTCCGGTTTGAATTGCACCGACATCTCTTTCCTAAATTTGGCCATCTCTTTATCCTTTCAATTTCAGTTCTTAAATTCATCAATCAATCCTTTCATTTATATGATAGGCCTATATTTAAAATGAACATTTACCACAAATTAAAGGTATCTTATATTATTAGATATATTATTATAAAAAATGTTTTAGTTAAGGAATTATTGATACTTCGAGTGCAAAATGATGATATAAAACCTTGATAAAAATACACTTTTTACTATCAATCACACCCCTCAACTAGCTTATTACTAGTCCCTAGTAATCAAAGCATTAAAATAGAAAAACAATTTGCAAATTTCATAAAGCAAGATATTCATTATTTAACTCCCATTAATCTATCCAGATAAACAAACTCTCGTTAAATTTATATACCTGCTTAATACCTCTTAACAAGATATTCATAAACCTTTCTTTTGTGCTTAATGTATCAACACATAATTGTGGGGCTTTTCTTGAAAGAAAATAAAATTTTTGTTTTAATGTTTAAGGTTATCTTTCTTGGGTTAAGATTATTATTTTTGTCTTTTTTTCTTTTTTTAATATATATACATATAATTTAAAACAATATGCATCTTTAACCCATGTAACGAGCTTTCAACTAATGACTTCCAGACCAGTTGGTCTTAGGGCATTAGGTATTAAGACACCCCTACGAGCTTAGTAACTCGGGTTGCAGATATTGATATGTAGATAATGCAATGTTTGATTCCCTTAAGCTTTTCTCCTCAACCCAGGTAACAAACGTTGGGCTAATAGCTCCCAAGTCAGTTGGGTTTGGGGTATTAGGTGTTAAAATACTCTTTCAGGCTTAATTGCTTAGGTTAGAGAGGCTACGAAACCAAACTTATCTAAATTTTTATTATTATCATTTTTTTTCTTTTTCTTTTTAATTATATATTATCTCTTTCCCTTAGTTGTTACCTTTAACAAAAGAACATAAATAATGTAATGATCCAATATGCAACCCACAATCATATGTTAAAGTGTGTGTGTGTAAATTAAGATTTAAGAATACATGTTAAATAAATATATGAGCAGAATTAAGTGATAACAATGCGAGAGTTTATAAATCTGAATATTTCAAGAAGTATTATGATAAACCTTGTTATGAATGATTACTAATATGCGTCTCAAGAGTCATAAAAAGTTCTCCTTACTCTGTCATCATAGTAATAACAATTTTGTACATCCTTTATGAAATAGAAAACATAGTTTTTTTTTTGTTTGTTTTAGATACTACCCTCTCCCCTAAACTAAAATGAGATAGTGTCCTCAATATTTAAAGGTAAAAAGATAGAGTATAGAAGATATCACTTGAAATGATGAACACTAACAAACCTGAAACACACTGAAACAAATATAAGAAACAACAAAACACAATAATAAAACCAAAAGACATAAAGATTCATAAATGAAGGCTCAAATCTGATCTAAGCTTTTTACGACTTTCCTTAGTTGACCAATTTATACGACTCATGAAAGGATTAATTAGAGGAATGAAAAATTATAGTTGGTCAATCAATTGTTCAGTAGTAGCAGCAGAGATTATGAGTTGTCGTGCATAAGATGTTAGAAATTCTTGTTCCATAGCATGATCAAGAAAAGACAACAATTTATCATAATAACCATTAACATTTAACAGACCTATGGGTTTATGATGAATATGTAGTTGAGCTCAAGAGAAAATATGAAAGATCTCTTTCAATGTGCTTAGACCACCTGGTAAGGTAATAAATGCATCAGCATGGTTAAACATTGCATTCATTCGAGCTAACATTGTAGAGATCTAAAGTTCCTCTCCAATTGTTTTTCCAATGATGTCCCCTTGTGCTAAAGTTCAGGGATGACCCCCAAAACTTGACTATCTCCTAAAAATACAGATATTGACACACCTCCCATTAACCCAAGACTGCCTCTCGCGTACATTAAATGAATCTTTCTCTCAGTTAGCACTTGACCAAGATGATTTGCTGATTTTAAAAATTCCTTTTCTTTCTCAGGACTAGATCCATCAAAAACACAAATATTTCTTATATGATGACCTAAAGAACTTGTCATCTCTACACACTTTGGTATTTGTTGAATGTATGAGTTGAGTAGAAATGAAAGGAAGGAAGAGAGGGTTTTATAGATGAGAAATTAGAAAGGCAATCATACCACCTATATGTAGGCCAGCTAGAGTCTCACTCTCTCTCTCTCTCTTTATTTATTTACTTTTAAAAAAGCATGTGCATGTACAAGTAGTTGTGATTCTGACTCACATCTTCCCTTGGTTTTACGTCCAAGAACGGCTTACACGCCTTCTATAGGTCGGAGATAAGCTTCCCATCCAATTTTAAAAAAAACTGGCAAACAGGGTCTTTTTTAGTCAGATTTCCAAGATTAAGTCGATCATGTTCTTTATGAAATAGCGGCCATAAATCATGAATTGCACGATGCACATCTCCACTAGGATGCGTCTCAAGAGTCAATAGAAGGTTATCTAAAGACTCCTTACTCAGGCCATCCGTAATGAATTGTATTTTATCTTCACGGTTTATAGATATCATTCCTAAAGAATGAATTGAATTGAAAGCTTCAATAGCCCAATAAGCTTTATGATCAAGTTCCATAGGCAAGTGACAAGATTTTCTATAGACTAGTTTATAAGGTGACATACTTAATGATGTTTTATAAGCAATTCGATAAGCTCAAAGTGCATCATTAAGTCTTGAAGGTCATGATCTTCCCTAAGGTTGTATATACCTCCATTAGATGTATGAGGTTGAGTTTTACTCGGTGCCTCATAAGTACACGCAGTGTCCTAATTTTGAACATTTTCAGCTAACAAGTCTAAGTACTCTATTGCTTTATCAAGGTCTTTATCTTCAAAAGTTCCATTGCACATCAAATCAACCATTTGCCTATCTTTAGGTGTTAACCCTTCATAAAAATGTGAAACCAATCTCCATGTTTCAAAACCATGATGAGGGAAAGTACTAAGCAAGTCTCGATACCTATCCCAACATGGGTAAAATGTTTCTCCTAGTTTTTGAGTGAAAGTGGTGATTTGTTTTTTGAAAGAGTTTGTTCTATGAGATGGGAAAAATTTCTTTAAAAACTGTTGTTGCCTTTCATCCCAAGCACGAATGAATCCTGGTCTCAAATTTTGTAGCCATGTTTTAGTTTTATCTTTTAATGAAAAAGGAAAAAGCTTTAATCTGATGGTTTCATGCTACAATTTAAATTATTATATGTGTTGCAGACCTCCTCAAATTCCCTTAAATGCAAGTATGGATTTTTCAATTCTAAACCATGAAAAGAAGGTAAAAGTTGAATAATGTCTGGTTTAAAATTAAAATGAGATGCATCGGGAGGAAAAACTATGCATGATGGTGCACTTATTCTTGTGGGATTCATGTGGTCTCTAAGTGTTCTAGCATGGTTATTCTCATTATGAAGTGACTGATTATCTTCTTCGGCCATATTTTCTAAAAATGATAAGGATACCCTACAAAGTCTACCACTTGATATACATGATCACACTTTCATGTGCGTGTAGGAATATAATAAATGAAAAAAAAACAAAAGAAGAAGAAACAAAAGAAAAGAAACAAAGTTATATACAAGAAAAGTGAAAAGAGAAAAATAAACTAAAAATTATAATTTATACAAAACTTACCTCCCCAACAACAGCGCCAAAAACTTGACACGATAAAAAGATTAATCTCTTCTCCCAAGTGTAGGAGTGTCAAAGTAATAAATAACACAGCAAAATCGGGGTCAAACCATAAGGAGGTTAATTGTATAAATTAAAAACAATAATTATAAACAACAACAATAGTAACTAGTAACAAGAACAAGAATAATAATAATTGTAGCAATAATAATACTAGTAGTAGTAGTAGTAGTAGTAGTAGTAGTAGTAGTAGTAATAAAGACAACAATAATAAAGAAAAAGAAGAAGAAGAAAAGTTGATGAGAACTTTGAGATGGAAAATTAACAAAAAGATTAAACAATGATAATAACAAATGTCAAGGTTAGAGGATCCACTAATGGTATTTCAAACAAGTATAGTACAAACTTTTATTATTCAATTGGAAACCACACACAAAGAAGGTTCCAATCTGATTAGAGATTGTTAACATATTATATTAGTCATCTTATTTAACTAATGCTAATACTTGTAAATCTCGTCAAGCATTCATTATTATAACTTATGTTAACAACAAATCAAGTCCCTTTCATCGCTCAAGTGTCGGTTATACCATACAGTATGGGCTATGAAAGTGTCAAGCATTTGTTGTACTAATTGTTATACAACATAAATCTAGATTAGTCATTTAACAAGCAAAGTATTAAAGAGTGAACAAGATAACAAATATAAAACATGTTAATATCAAACATTAAAGTCTATATTAAGTTTATACTATACTTATTCTGACACCATTAGTGTAATCTTTTCACCTTGATATAATAAACTTAGCTAGACATAATGAAAGAAAGAAAAATAGATAAACAAAATAAGAATATAAATAAGATAAGAGTTACCAAAGTAAAGGAAAGGAATTGAAAGGCATAAACTTGATATTAATGAAAGCAAAGTATAAACATTACAAAAACTACAAAGACAGAAAAGAAGAGCATGATATTGATCTGGACACCAAGATGGCTAAAGGCATGGCAAATGCCTCATTTTATAGGCCAACATTGGGAACTATTGATTTGGTGACTAATTGATGAATAGGTGGCCAACTCTTGACTTGGTGACAATCCTTATCTTCTCTTGTTTGCCTAAAATGTCATTGATAACGTCAAAATTAGAGCCACTTGAAAGATAAAAGTTGTAATAAATTGTCTGAGCTTTCTTGTGTAAAAAATTCAGTTCATTTTGACTTCTAGAACTCCAGACATGGTATAAAAGTTATAGGTCTATATCTTACCTTTCCATCCATATAAAGTAGATCTAAATCTGAGATCTATAGCTCCAGATATGACCTAATTACCAAATAGTGTTCCGGTTTGGATTGCACTGACATCTCTTTTCTAAGTTTGGCCATCTCTTTATCCTTTCAATTTCAGTTCTTTAAATTCATCAATCAATCCTTTCATTTATATGATAGGCTTGCATTTAAAATGAACATTTACCATAAATTAAAGGTATTTTATATTATTAGATATATTATTATAAAACATGCTTTAGTTAAGGAATTATTGATACTTCAAGTGCAAAATGATGATATAAAATCTTGATAGAAATACACTTTTAAGTATCAATCAATTACTGCTCTCGTTGTTTATCAAACATGAGTGTGCCCCCAAGTGTGGTATTGTTTGATTCATCATGATGAGCTTAACCGATCTTTTATCTTCTGTATTATCCTCAGAATTGTTCTCTTATTGATTGTGCGCATCGTGCCAACACCCATCAAGATTGTCAATCAGTCATAAACTTGCCTGAAGTTGAAACAATACTCTTCAATATTTGTTATCACTAGTCTTCTTGGAAACTATCTAGTTGTCCAGACACGCATCTTATAGCTTGCCATCCAAAGCTCCTCATTGTAAGCTCAATATTCTTCTCTATGGATTTCTCTCATTTTATCAAATCAGATAGTGAAAAGAAATGCAATGGCATCATCAATGATGTTCATTTTATCACCCATATTCATGCGATGAAGTGCACCTTCGAGCCTCTAAACAAATGGTCCCACAATTAGTCCTTGTGGGTGTATCCTTCTAATATTCATTCAAATACAACTATGCAATAACATCATTTAAAAGTTATAGCCATGTTGGAGATAATAATATAAAGCTACCCTTCAAGTACAACATTGTTCCACAATCAGTCTTGGTGGTGTGCATCTTTTCGCTATTCAATTACATTTATTCGTGTATCATCATCGATCGCTAGCCATGTTTCAAAAGATGATGATTTGAAAGTGTCCTTCAAGTACATCTTTGGTCCACTATCAGTCTTAGTGGTGTGCACATCTTTTCCATATTCATTTGAATGCAACTGTATGCCTATATCGGTCAATAGCCATGTTTCCAAAGATGATGATATGTTTCCAAAGATGATGATATGTTTCCAAAGATGATGATATAAAGATTTCCTTCAAGTATATCTTTGCTTTCCAGATTGTTGACGGGGTTCATTAGATCATGGACTATATTTGAACAACGTTGCCCCCAATATGATTTAAATGTGCTCGTTCATTGATTATCTTTCTTTGAACACTATTATCTTCAGTACACTGATTCATCCTTTAATCATTTTCATTGCCTCATAGATAATCTGAATACTGCTTTTTTTTTCTTTTCAGGGTCCACTGTATTACCCTAAGGTGTCTCAACTTTTTAAGGAGTGTTGAGGGCTTCAATGTCATTTCTATCAAGGATTTTGCATACCCAATCGATGTTCTTCTATGTTTGATAATCTTTTTTGTTTTGGAATTAACTCTCATATTTCAAAGATTATTTCTATTCAAGTCTAATTGTTGAAATGAAATTAGAGAGATATCAGTTTTGGAAAAGATCTTTTAAAAATCAAGCTTTCTAGTCAAAGACCCAACATACATCATTCAATATATTCCTTTGATCATCGTGTTTTGAAAACAGAAATGGACCCATTGTAAGATAAAAATGGCCTTTCCCATGGTTCTTTGTGTCCACTTTAAACTTTGATTTTGGGTATATCTTTTTGATAGTCTGTGATGAGGTGACCTTTTTGTGAATTTCAAAAACAAAATGATTAGGCTTTATCAAGAAAGGTTGTTTCTTTTCTAGCATATATTTTATCAACATGCATAATAACTAGTAGCTTATTTCATGAGTCATGACCTTTATAGAAAAACTCTTCTAGTTTTGAGAGCGCCATTTATTGGTTTAGATTGCTTACTTGATCGAAAAGGGCTTTTAAAAGCATGTAATGCGGGCTATGGTTCGTGTCTATGAAGGAAAGGGAAATTCACAAGCTCAAAAAAAATGTTTGAGGGTTTCAAAGACTTAGAATCAACATCAACTATTCATCAATTCTCTTTCTCTTGTCATCTTTGTAGAGAAAGTGACATATAACCTTGTTACCCTCAAATATTAGAATTTTAACCTAGGTCATAAAGCAAATCCCACTTCTTCCTTGATGAATAATCTATCTAATCATTAAAGGCTTTATCATTGATACCAAAAGACTGTTTGTCACCTAGTATTTTTTTTTTCTAATATTGAACTTTGGCATATGATGTGTCTTTTCTTAATTGAAACCTCTTTTGCACTTTCTAAACTTGAAAGGCGTTCTCCTTCCTTAATCTTTGACTTGCCTTTAAGTGTTGGTAATTTCCACTCTTTTTTTTTTCATAGCCTTCCTCAAAGTTTTCTTACATGCCCACAGTCTATATGTTTTCTTTTAGACTTTCCTAATCATTGGACTTTTTGTTCTTATCCTTCCCCTTATCCATTGATTATAACATTGTCTTCATCCTTGCTAACAAAATTTCTTATTTGCCCCCAACATGGGGTGTGATCCTAGTCAGGGTTTCTTTTGAAAAGAAATGTTCTATCAGGCTCAAATGGGACTGCAAGAGATATAATTTTTAGAAAGTGAAGGAATAACAAAAATGGCCTTTTCTCATTTCAAGCAAAGTCGGTTACAACCAATAAATTTTAACCTTATTCAGTGTAATGATTTGGACTTGTAAGCATCATGATTCCCAAGTCCATAACTACCGAATCCACTAGATGTCATTATGTATATTGCTAAAATTTAGCTATATTCTCGGTTGTTTATTTTCATGTGTGAGCTCAAAATTTGTTTGGTCACCTTATATTGTTTATCTTGCCATTTAATAAATATTAAGTCATTTTTGCAATCAAAATACTTTTAATCTTTTAGGATTGACTAGCTTTAATTTTGCATGTTAGAGTTTGATCAAAATATTGTGTCAAAATATCCTTTAAAAGAAGCATCTCTTGATTTCAAAACAACAGGAAGCCAAAGAAAACACATGTTTCATTCAAGGATAAGATGTGACCCCAAAACCAAATGCACTATGGCAACAATCCACAACGAAATGATGGACAATTCAGCACCATTCTTAGATCAGCTTTTCTAGCAATATTTGTGCTTTGCCAAACATTTTCGATCACATTCTAAAGATGTTTAGAGCACAATATAGCCATGACATCCTTTTTCAGACTTCAACTTGTCTCTTGTTCACCAACTTTCAGACTTGATTCTTGCAATTGTTCAACTGAAATGGCTGAGGACTCCACCATGACATCACATCTCTTATTTGAATTATACCACCTAGAAAATAGTGGTTGCATAGGATTTGAAGAAGTTAGGACGACAAGTCTGGGGCGTAACAGATGCTGGCAGACAAACTTGCATGGCCGAAGTATGTTAATCATGGCAAAGATATTTGAGTAGTAGCATAGCAAGTTCTGATTAGGCCAAATAACAAAGGTTTCTCACCTTCATAACCATCTTTTGATTCATCTCTCATCAATGTTCTAACACCCATGGTATAACCTTCAATCTTTCCATCTTCATAGCTTGCTTAATTCTTTCAGCAATCCTTACAGCAACATTATATCAATCTTCCAATGTTGTTATGGTTGTTTGAGGATTGTTGGAATCTCCCAACAGCTTAGGTAATCTTGGTAGCACACAGCACTGTTGCTACCGATGCGTGGAATCATGCATTGTCTCTATTAGAAGAGAAATTGATGAATATGAAACTCTTGTGTCTCATCTTTGATTCCTCACTGATGGTGTAACAAACAAGCACCAATTAAGGGAGTTATGCTTTGTTAAAATTTCAGTTTTCTTCATGTATTTTAGTCTAGTCATATCTCGTCTCTCTACTTCTACATTTTCATGTTGACACTAGTAGGAGAAAATTATTGATGATCTGAAACTACTGCATTCTTTCTTGGATTTCCCACTTGCAGATCCATAAACAGATTCCTACTAGTAGAGCTCTGCTACATTGAAGTTTGATGTTTGCTCAATATTTTTCAAACTAGGTCTGGCTTTTCAACCTACTAAAGTGTCTTTGTGCTGAAATTGATGAGAGATTTTTATAGCATATACAACTAATAAATTCCATTTGCATTCCCAATTTGCAAAGTCATAAACAGATTTTTGTAAAGAGAGCTCTGCCACATTGAAGTTCAATGACTATTCATATTTTCAGGTCAGGTCTAACTCTTCTATCTAGTACAATGTTTTGTTGGTGCCACTAATGGGAGAAAGTTACAAAGCATATGAAACTACTACATCCCTTCTTGCATTCTCCACTAGCAGATCCACAAACAAATCTCTATAGAGAGAGCTCTGCCATGTTAAAGTTCAGTGTCTAATCATGTTGTTTTCAGACCAACATCTTATACTGGTGAACTAGAATTGAGCTTATGGTTGAGGTAACTTCAAAAAAGACTAACACATCATGCACCGAAGGCTAACTGGAATTGAGCTCATAGTGGAGGCAATGCACAGTTAACAGTACAATTGAACTAGAAAGTAGATCATCTTTAATTGATGGCTGAAGGTGTTGCTGTTGTTGTTGCTATTTAAGACTAAAATGAAAGAAAAGGCAGAGCAACGATGTTATGCCTACTACTAGTGGAATGCTGACAAGAAAAGCTAACCATTTTTTCTAGTGTGTCGTAGACTAACGGTGCTCCCATGAAAAGTTATGCATGCATTCTTTTTCTTAAAGCTCAGCGTTTGTTCAAACAGATGTGAGTCTAGCTACTTCACCTTCGAGGCTCCAATTTTCTTTTGACAACAAATCTCCGTCTGACCTCTTTCTTCATTTTCCTTCATATTTTCCAATCACGTGTAGCACAGCTCATATAGAGGGACCTACTTTTCAACCTGGTACCTACTTTTCAACCCGGTACAAGCATGAATGATATGAACATGCAATCTATATGATGAACTCACCCTTCAAGGGGTGACATATGATCGTAACTCTTGCATGATGAAACAAGAATCTTGATTCTTGCCTAAACTCTACAATGAAAATTTTACGAGTGACAATCATTATATCATCCATAAGTCTTGAGTTCAAGATGCTTCAAGAAGGGTTTACTCTGATGCAAATAAAGATAGCACATACAACCTAAGGACAGGTTCTATTCATTATGTGAACACGGGTAAGTTTTCTACCAGTCTCAAAAGGATCTCATATCTGCCTAGTGATGTTATTTGTAAAGATAATATAAGAACATTGCAAGGAATA
The DNA here is from genome assembly GCA_015708895.1 of Populus ilicifolia. NCBI lineage: Eukaryota > Viridiplantae > Streptophyta > Magnoliopsida > Malpighiales > Salicaceae > Populus > Populus ilicifolia. The sequence goes on along the minus strand of SRLM01002080.1, from coordinate 10,767 downwards.
GTTAAAACACATATATCTACCATTACCAAATAGACACTCAGTTATAAGTTGATCGTTTCATGCATCTAAACCCTAACAAATAGTCATAAGAAAAATAGTTAATTTCTCACCTAACCTAAAAGCTTGTGTGTGCTTTCAAAAATAAATACAAGTGATGCATGAAACAATTCTAAAAATCCATGAATAATACAAAAATAAAACAAGATAAAAATCTAAAAACTTAAACACATCAAATACATAAAGCTTAGTCTAACAATACCAAATACACAAAGATTAATCTAATATTGTCAAAAATAATATTATCAAAAACAATTGTCACCATTATGTTGCACATCAAAATTTAATATAATATTATTAGAAACAATACCTTTCTCATTAAAATCACCATTATATTGCACGTCAAAATTTAATATAATATTATCATAAACAATACCTTCCCCAATAAAGTCACCATTATATTATACATCAAAATTCATGCAGCATAAACTTGGCAATTTTTTGTTGTGTTGATGTGCTGTTAATTTTATTAATTCGTTAGAATTGCCACCTCATAATTTAGAATTGCCACCTCATAATTTATTAAAAGTACTAGAAAACTTAGATATGCTATCTTATTAGAGATTTACAGATAAAAAACTAATTATAATTAGAAAAGATATTAATATCCCTAACATTCCTTACTTTAGACTGGCTTTAACATGCTAAAAATATTTAAAAGATTTTATATTTTCATCAAGTATCAAAAATACAAATTATGTATAAGTTAAATTAAATTCTTCTTTAATCTTTATAATTTTATCATAAAAAAAAATATATATCCATAAAATAAACACAAACACACACATACACCTTTACTATATTTTTTCTTTCTTTTCTTTTCTTTTTGTTACATCCATACTACAAATAATAAAAATTCAATACTAAAAAATAAAATTACATCAAACAATTTAAAATTACAAAACAGCCATTCAAAAATTCATAACAGTGCTGGGAACCGTTCTGTGAAGCCAAGGGACAACAGAAACAGTGACGGCGCATTGCCCAACACGCCGCCACCACAAGTAGCGCGTGGCTTCACGTGCCGCTCACCAATCACCAAAAAAGTAGGGGTTAGTCATAGCGTCCTCCCTTCTTCCTCGCCTGCGGTGACTGCTACTTCTATCTGCAACAAGAAACACAAAAGAAAAGCAACAAACAGTTGATTTTAGCTTTTTCATTCTTTGTTTTTTTAGATCTACATTTCTCCTTTCTTCTTCTTCAGATTTGCTCCTCTCTGCATATTGTTCTTATTTCCTCCTCTTCTATTTTAGATGGTCAGCGGTTGTGGGAGGAGCTGCCGGTGGTGGTCGTTGCGCCGCCGGTCTTCACTCCTATTGGTAGTGGTGGTGGTCGGCTAGTTCTCGATCTTCTCCATCCTCTGATTTGGTGGCTATCGTTCGTGGCCACTGAAACCGCGATGGAGATGAGCTTGCTGGCAGTGTTGAGGTGGAGTGGACAGATCGGTAGGCGTCAGTGCTGGTGTTGTTGTTCGGCGGCTGCTGGGGAAGGAGCTGCTATGGGAGGTAGAGGATGGGCAGATCTATGGTGTCGGCCAGGTGAGGGAGGCTGACAGGTCGGCTGAGAGAGGAGAAGGACGGTGCTGCTGCTGCTACCGCTGGGTCGGCCGAGAGAGGAAAGAATAACGGCTAGCCGAGAGATAGGGAAGAAAAAGGAAAGTGCTGGGAGCAAGGGGTGTGGCGGCAGCTGACTTCTATGGATGAAGAAGGAGAACAAGTCAGCTGGGAAAGGAGAAGAACAGCTGGGATGAAGATGAGGGGGCTGTCTTGTGGCTGAAAGGGAGGGCGGCCGGTCTTTTATTTGGCTAAGTGGGGAAGGATGGGGAACGGCTAAGAGAGGGAAGATCGACTGATGGAAAGGGGATGGGTCTCTGGTTCCAGGTTTTGGTTCTGAAGATGAGTGAAAATGGGGGAATGGTGATGGCTGGTTCGGTCGTGTGTGGGGAAGCTGTGGCCGAGAGAGGTTGATGTGGACGTGGCGGCCGTCTCAAAAAAATCAAGGCAGAGTGAGGGGCGCCTTGTCTTTGCTTCAGGAGAAAAGGACTCGGGGAGGAAAATTCCAAAACCAGCCAGGAGGGGGCGGCTGTTTGCAAAGAGAGAGGGTTAGGTTTACGGTTTGTTTTTGTATTTTTCCTAATATTTCAAAAATATCTTTTATATACTGAAAATACTAAAAACAATACAAATATATTAAAAATATATTTTTTGGATTTTCAATGTTTTTCACTATTTTTTTATTTTTTCTAAAAATTTATCAAAACATGGGTCAAAAATTGGATAGCAACAAATGGTATGTCAAACAAGTATAATATAAACTCTTATTATTCAATTGAAAACCATACACAAAAGAGGTTCCAATCAGATTATAGATTGTTAACATGATTACATTAGTTATCTTATTTAATTAATGTTAATACTTGTAAATCTCGTCAAGAACTGATTATTATAACTTTTGTTAACAAAAAATCAAGTTTCTTTCATAGCTCAGGTGTCGGTTATACCATACAGTATATAACCTTTGAAAGTGCCAAGTATTTGTTGTACCAAATGTTATACAACATAAATCAAGATTAGTTATTTAACAAGCAAAGTATTAAAGAGTGAAAAAGATAACAAATACAAAACATGTTAGTATCAAACATCAAAGTTCATATTAAGTTTACACTATACTTATTCTTATACTATTAGTGTGACCTTTTCACTTTGACATAATAAACTTAGCTAAATATAAAAAGAAAAAAAGAAAAATAAATAAACAAAATAAGAACATAAATAAGATAAATGTTAACTAAGTAAATGAAAGGAAATGAAAGACATAAACTTGATATTAATTAAAATAAAGCATAAACATTACAAAAAATACAAAGAGAAAAAACAAGAGTTTGTTCTTGATCTGGAAACCAAGATGTCTAAATGCATGGCAAATACCTCCTTTTATAGGCTAAAATTGAGAACTATTGATTTGATGACTAATTGATGCATGGGTAACCAACTCTTGACTTGGTGACAATCCTTATCTTCTCTTGTCTACCCAAAATGTCATTAATAACATCATAATAGGAATCATTTGAAAACATTAAAGTTATCAGAAATTGTCTCAACTTTCTTATGTAAAAATTCAGGTCATTTGGACTTCTAAAACTCTAGATATAGGTCAAACACTAAACAGTACTCAGGCTAGAAAATAGATTCGGACTTCTTTATTGTTGCTCCAATTTGGACTTGAAAATGACCCTTTTAGATTTAGGCTCCATATGAAATTATAGATCTATGTCTTACCTTTCCATCCATATAAAATAGACTTAAATCTAAGATCTACAATTTCAGATATGACCAAATTACCGAACAGTATTCCGGTTTGGACTGCACCGGCATCTCTTTTCTAAGTTTGGCCATCTCTTTGTCCTTTTAATTTTAGTTTTTAAATTCATCAATCAATTATTTCATTTATGTAATAGGCCTACATTTAAAATGAACATTTACCACAAATTAAAGGTATCTTATATTATTATAAAACATGTTTTAGTTAAGGAATTATTGATACTTTAAGTACAAAATGATAACATAAAACCTTGATAAAAATATACTTTTAAGTACTAATCAAAACTTTTTTTATTACTCAATTGGAAACCACACACAAAGGAGGTTCCAATCAAATTATAAGTTGTTAATATGATTACATTAGTTATCTTATTCGAATAACACTAATACTTGTAAATATTGTCAGGTATTCATGATTATAACTTATGTTAACAATAAATCAAGTTCTTTTTATAACACAAGTGTTGGTTATATCATAATGGTGTAATAATAAGTATAGTGTAGACTCAACATAGACCTTAATATTTGATACTAACATGTTTTGTATTTGTTATTTTATTCACTCTTAATCCTTTGCTTGTTAAGAGGTTAATCTAGATTTATGTTGTATAACCTTTGGTACAACAAATATTTGACAACAAATATCCCTAGAGCTCACACTCTACACAAAACATCGACTGTTGACATGACTAAAAGATTGATGTCTTGTCTCAAGTGTAGGAGTGTCGAGGTAATAAATAACCCAGAAAGACTATGATCGAAACACAATGAAGTTAATTATATAATAATAATAATAATAACAACAATAATAAGAAAAAGTTAAAAAGGACTTTAAGATTGTAAGATTAATGAAAGGATTAAACAATGATAAAAACAAATGTTAAGATTAGAGGATTCACTAATGGTATTTCAAACAAGTATAGTATAAACTCTTTTTATTACTCAACTAGAAACCATACACAAAGAAGGTTTCAATCAAATTATAAATTGTTAACATGATTGCATTAGTTATCTTATTCGAATAATGTTAATTCTTGTAAATATTATCAGATATTCATGATTATAACTTATGTTAACAATAAATCAAATTCCTTTCATAGCATAAGGGTCAGTTATACCATACAGTTAGGCTATGAAAGTGCTAAGTATTTATTGTCCCAAGTATGATACAACATAAATCTAAATTAACCATTTAACAAGCAAAGTATTAAAAGTGAACAGAACAACAAATACAAAACATGTTAGCATCAAACATTAAAGTCCATATTGAGTTTACACTATACTTATTCTTACACCATTAGTGTAACCTTTTCATGTTGACTTAATAAACTTAACTAAACATAATAAAAGATAAAAACATAAATAACATAAAAGTTAACTAAGTAAAGCAAAGGAAATGAGAAGTATAAACAAGGGATGATATATGCAAAACTTAAGTATTACAATAAAGAAAGAGCAAGAACTGTTTAACAAGCAAAGTATTAAAAGTGAAAAAGATAACAAATACAAAACATATTAGTATCAAACATTAAGGTCTATGTTGAGTTTACACTATACTTATTTTTACACCATTAGTGTAACCTTTTCACCTTGACATAATAAACTTAGCTAAACATAATAAAAGGGAGAAATATAAATAAACAAGACAAGAACATAAATAAAATAAAAGTTAACTAAGTAAAAGAAAGAAAATGAAAGCAATAAACAAGATATTAATAAAAGCAAAACCTAAGCATTACAAAAATACAAAGAGAGAAAGCAAGAGTATGATCTTAATCTAGAAGTCAAGATGCCCAAATACATGGTAAATGACTCCTTTTATAGGCTAAAATTAGAAACTATAGATTTGATAACTAATTGATGAGTGGGTGATGAACTCTTACCTTGGTGAAAATCCTTATCTTCTCTTGTCTAAATAAAACATCATTGATAATATTAGAATTTGAACCAACCTTCCAATGAAAGTTCTAGAAAATTATCTCAACTTTTTAGGAAAAAAAATTAAGGTCATTGGATTTCTAGGACTCAACATATAGGCTAAACACTGGACAGTATCTAAGCTACAAGACAGATTCAAACTTCTTCATTGTTGCTAATATGAGGACTTGAAAATAGTCTTTTTAAAACCAGACTTCTATATAAAAGTTGTAGGTCTATGTCTTACCTTTCTATCTATATAAAGTATACCTAAATCCAAGATCTACAGTTCCATATATGACCAAATTACCAAATAGTATTCTAATTTAGATTACACTAGCATCTCTTTTCTAAGTTTGACCATCTTTTTGTCCTTTCAATTTCAGTACTTAAACTTATCAATTAGTCTTTTCATTTATATGATAGGCTTGCATTTAAGATAAATATTTACCATAAATTAAAGGTATCTTATATTATTAGATATGTTATTATAAAATATAATTTAGTTAAGGAGTTATTGATACTTTAAGTGCAAAATGTTGATATAAAACCTAAAATACACTTTCAAGTACTAACACCTACGAGGAAGGTTCAAGTTAGATTTTTATGCTAAATGATAAGCAATTTTTTCTTTGGGGGGGGGGGGCAGGACATTATCTAGGCTAAATAAAAAAATAGAAAACTATCAAGTGAAATAAAATAAAATTAGAAAATTATTAAGAAAACAAACCCTAACCATAAAAAAAAACTATAATATTTGCATTATTAATTTAATTCAATAGTAGCCTTAAGAACTAGACAAGTTCATATACCATAACTCCAATTTTGATATTAAATAAGCATAAAAAAATAAATATATTCATCATATATATTGAATAGAAAAGGTAAAATAAATCTCATAGTTCTTGAAATCTAAAAGCTTTTGTAGAAGAAAAAGAGTTTACACTTGCATGTTTATTAAACAACTAATCAAAAAAAAGAAGGAATGCATGATTTTGGATTTCTGAGAGAAAGGGGGCATTTTTCTCTTCTTGGCTGGTTGCCCCCACCTCTTCTCTCATTCTTTTTATATACTAGGAAACCATAATCTCCATTTTACAAAATAGTCCTCCTTTAAGTAGATAGTTTACACTTAAGTACTTCAATAACTATTTTATAAAAAACAAAAAAACAACCACAATAAAAAAAATTGATAAATACAAACAGAAATATCGAAGGAATATTTCCATTAGAAATTTATCGATAGATTTTATCAATGGCAATATTCCTTCAGTATAATACTATAGGAATTATAGTGGGAAATAAAACAAAAAAACAAAACAATGACATGATGATTTTACCAATCACCAACATAAGATTCCATCAATATTTTCTAAAGAGCTCTGGAACTATTCACTTTTTAATTGCACTATTCCATCAACATAAAATCACTAACGGATTGAAAATTTGTTGTTGTTTTTTGGAATTTTTATGAAAAAATTAGATTAAATTAAAAAATAAAATTAAATATTATAGACAGAACCATCAACATATTGAAAAGTCATCAGTGATATTTTATAGTTTTTGAAAAAAAATTATTAAATTAAATACTATAGATTTAATTGCAGGCGGAATGATTAAAAATATTATTATCTAATTATTAGTCAGTAAAACACCCCAATAAAAAGCCTGGAACCCCTAATTTCACAACAAACTTGTCTCCCTTTTTCTTCCTTTTCTTTTTCTTTTTTCCCATCTGTTAAAAACATCAATATCCATTTCTTTTTCTTCTCTTCTCTCCTCAACTCCTTCTCTCCTCCATGCTAAGGTATGTATTCTTTTCCTTTCTTCTCAGTTTCATTTTAATTAGTATACTTTACAAAAATAAAATTTTCCTCTTATTAGCTTCACTTGCAATTACATTAACATCAAATTTCTTTTTTCTGTCTTTTTTCTTTTTTTTTCACTATATTGTTTTTAATTTTTTTTGTTATTAATAGTTGTATGAATGTTGTTGTAGGATTTTTTTTTCATATGAGATCAATTTTTAGTTGATTTATTTATAGGATTTTTGAATTTTTTTCATATGAATTTTTTTCGTTGAATTTATTTGTTGCAAATTTGTTTGAGTTGATTTTCTTCTTCTTTTTTCCAAGTATTTTGAGTATTGATTATACTAATTTAATTATTTTATAGTTTTGTAAAAAATATTATTTAAAAATATTTTTAAATAATTACCGATGAAATTACATACAATATTCTACGAAGGGAAATACCAATGGAATGAGGCGGGTAATTTTTATTTGCTGGCTTTTTTTTTAAGTAAGTCCAACAATAATAATATTTTTTTTACCAACAAACTTATTGACACAACTAAAAGATCGATGTTTTCTTCCAAGTGCAGGAGTGTTGAAGTAATATATAACCCAGCAAGACCAAGGTCGATCCACAGGGAGGTTAATTGTATAAATTATAGATAACAATAATACAACAACAACAATAATAGTAACAATAATAACAACAATAATAATAGTAGCAATAATAATACTACTACTAGTAGTAGTAATAGTAGTAGTAGTAATAGTACTAATAATAATAATAATAAAGAAAAAGAAGATGATAAGAACTTTGAGATGAAATATTAATGTAAAGATTGAACAATGATAATAATAAATATTAAGGTTTAAAGATTCACTAACATTATGTCAAACAAGTATAGTATAAACTTTTATTATTCATTTGGAAACCACACATAAAGGAGGTTCCAATTAGATTGTATATTATTAACATGATTACATTAGTCATCTTATTCGATTAATGTTAATACTTGTAAATCTTGCCAAGCATTCATGATTATAACTTATGTTAACAACAAATCAAGTTCCTTTCATAGCTTAGGTGTTGGTTATACCATACAGTATGGGCTATGAAAGTGTCAAGCATTTGTTATACCAAACATTATACAACATAAATCAATATTAGTTATTTAACAAACAAAGTATTAAAGAGTGAACAAGATAACAAATACAAAACATGTTACTATCAAACATTAAAATCTATATTAAGTTTACATTATACTTATTCTTACACCATTAGTGTAACCTTTTCACCTTTACATAACAAACTTAACTAAACATAATGAAAGAAAGAAAAATAAATAAATAAAATAAGAACATAAATAAGATAAAAGTTAATTAAGTAAATGAAAGGAAATGAAAGGTATAAACTTGATATTAATGAAAGCAAAACATAAACATTACAAAAAATACAAAGTGAGAAAACAAGAGCATGATCTTGATGTGGAAACCAAGATGTCTAAATGCATGACAAATGCCTCCTTTTATAGGTCAAAATTAGAAACTATTGATTTGATGACTAATTGATGAGTGGGTAACCAACTCTTGACTTGGTGATAATCCTTATCTTCTCTTGTTTGCCCAAAACTTCATTAATAACGTCAAAATTGGAGCTACTTGAAAACATAAAAATTGTAGAAAATTATCTCAGCTTTCTTTTGTAAATAATTCAGGTCATTTGGACTTCTAGAAAGTTAGATATAGGCCAAACAGTGAATCGTGATTGGGTTGGAAGATAGATTTGGACTTGTTTGTTGTTGCTATAATTTGGACTTGAAAATGAGCCTTTTTAAGTCTTGGGCTCCATATGAAAGTTGTAGGCTTACATCTTATCTTTTCATCCATAAAAAGAAAACCTAAATCTGAGATCTATAGCTCTAGATATGACTCAATTACCGAACAATATTCCGGTTTGGATTGCACCGACATCTCTTTTCTAAGTTTGACCATCTCTTTGTCCTTTCAATATCACTTCTTAAATTCATCAATCAATCCTTTCATTTATGTGATAGACCTAAATTTACCACAAATTAAAGGTATCTTATATTATTAGATATGTTATTATAAAACATGCTTTAGTTAAGAAGTTATTGATAATTCAAATGCAAAATGATGATATAAAACCTTGATAAAAATACACTTTTAAGTACTAATCGCTTACCAAAAAATAAAAAATTATTGAAAATAGATTCACTGATAAAGCATTTTTGTCAGTTATTTCAATGGTAAATTAATTACCAATGAAATAACAATGCAAATACCAATAGAAAATTTCGTTAATAAATCTAAATATTGTTGATTTCTTAAAATTGTATTTTTATGAAGGTTTTATATCATCATTTTACACTTGAAGTATCAATAACTTCTTAATGAAAGCATGTTTTATAATAACAAATTTGATACTATAAGATACCATTAATTTATGGTAAATGATCATCTTAAATAGAGGCCTATCAGATAAATTAAATGATTGATTGATGAGTTCAAGTACTAAAAATGGGAAAACAAAGAGAGGGTGAAGCTTAGTGATACGACTAAAAGATTGATGTCTTCTCCCAAGTGTAGGAGTGTCAGAGTAATAAATAACATGACAAGATTGGGATCAAACCATAGGAAGGGTAGTTGTATAAATTATAAACAACAACAACAAGAATAAGAAGAAGAAGAAGAAGAAGAAGTTCAAGAGGACTTTGAGATTATAAGATTAATGTAAAGACTAAACAATTATAAAAACAAATGTCAAGGTTAGAGGATCCATTAATGATATTTCAAACAAGTATAGTACAAACTCTTATTATTCAATTGGAAACCATATACAAAGGAGGTTCCAATCGGATTATAAATTATTAACATGATTATATTAGTTATCTTATTCAAATAATGCTAATAGTTGTAAATGTTGTTAGACATTCATAATTATAACTTATGTTAATAATAAATCAAGTTCCTTTCATAGTATAGGTGTCAGTTATACCATACGGTTTGGGCTGTGGAATTGTCAAGTATTTGTTGTATTAAGGGTTATACAACATAAATCTAAGTTAATCATTTATAAGCAAAGTATTAAGAGTGAACAAGATAACAAATATTAAACATACTAGTATCAAACATTAAAGTCCATGTTGAGTTTACACTATACTTATTCTTATACCATTAGTGTAACATTTTCACCTTGACATAATTGACATGATCAAAGAGTTAATGTCTTATCCCAAGTGCAAGAGTGTCAAAGTAAAATAACCTGACAAGATCGGAGTCGAACCATAGAAAGGTGAATTATATAAGTTACAAATAAAGAAAAAAATTTAAAGAGAATAATAACAAAAAAAGATTTGAAGAGAGTTTTGAGATGTGATATTGATGTAAGGATTAAACAATAATAAAACATATATCAAGGTTATAGGATTCACTAATGGTATTTCAAATAAATATAATATAAACTCTTTTTATTACTCAACTAAAAACCATACACAAAGGGGGTTTCCATTGGATGATTTCTCGTTATTAGCTCATTATAAATTACTAACATGATCATATTAATCATCTTATCTAAGTAACACTATACTTATAAATATCATCAAACATTCAAGTTACTAGTTTATTGATTAGTACTCAAAAGTGCATTTTTATCATGGTTT
>SRLM01002076.1:154840-230378 GCA_015708895.1 Populus ilicifolia | reverse complement strand
GGGGGGGGGGGGGTGTTATTGCTATATCTAATCTATACTAAGTCTTAAAATATATATTTTGAAGGGAAAAAATTTATATATAAATTTTTAAAATATTTTTTAAACTAATAAAAATAAAAAGTAATTCATAATATTTATTATAATATAAAAACCCAAAGTTTAACTAAAATAATATAATAGTTGAGTACTTTAATACATCAAATCAAGACTAAAAAAAAAGTATCATGAAAACACAAGGAAAACATATAAAAATAAATAAATAAACTCTTAACAATTAACTTGTTAATAGAAATTAAACTAAAAATAATATTTAAAAACAAAAGTAAGTTCAACTAACTTAGCGAACATTTAATATACATTATAGATATTTATAAGTAATGGGTTATAAATTGTAATATAATAATAATATAAGAACTAAAATAGGTGTGTATAGACATATTGAGCATCTTAGTATATGATAATGAAATGCATGTTAGATAACAGGTAACAGATGAAATCCTAAGGACTTTAATAATAATTGAGGTTTGAAGCCTCGATAATAGACAATGTTTGCAACCCCGATAATAAATAAGGTTTGCAATCCAAGTTCATTGTGGAAGGATAGTCACCACAAGTTGGTACTTCTTTTACCAGCTATATATATAGATTATTAAGTGTATATAAACTAACTACTCTTTGTTAATATGAAATTTTTAGCAAGTATCTTGATATCCAAACATAACAGATATTCTCATATATATATCAAAGCAAACAAATAATATACCAAATATAATTAAATCAATAGAATGTGAATATAAATTCAAAAAATTAATTAATGAGAATTCAAAAAATAAATCAATATATATATATAGATATTTATAAAAGTGATATGTACTCATTATATAATCAACATATATAAATTATTTATATTATATGCATATTAAAAATTATCTCACTTAAAAAACAAATGTAAAAGACAAACAAACATAAAATTGGAGACTACTGAGGATCATTAAGAGAAAAATCAGTAGTACCTATTATGAATACAAAAAAATACTTAAAAACAACTTGAAAAATATAAAAGATTACAACTCTAAAATTAGATGCCAAAATATAATTATAAAATCAAAACAAATTAACCCAATCAATCTTGAACATATCTCAAACTAGAAAAAACGATCAACCCCCATTGCTTAGCCAATTGGTTGACCAAAATATAGAATCAATCAATCAAAATTATCGAGCCAATCAGTTGACCAGTTAAACAAGATTTCAGAATCTCGATCCTCTAGTCTTCCAAAACTATAAATCCTTAAAACTTAACTCGTTCCTAAAAAATACATAGCTCCAATCCTCGTATCACTTCTTTGTAAGCTAATCTAACATCTTAAAACATATTAAATTATTTAATTACCAAATCAACATATTAAACATTATAAAATCCCAAAACATTTCTTTAATTCACCGACCATTAAAATCACCTTAGAACATGATTCTTATAAATCGATTTAGATTGCCTTTAACCTATATGGTATTACTTTATATTGATCATTCACCTATTTAAAAGCTATCAAAGCTATGATGTTTAATCATCATTTAAACGGGGGAAAAGGAGTTATGATACTTATTTGTTTCTTCAAATTTTTTTTAAAACTCAAAAGCTTAAGTTTAGATATAGCTGAATTATTTGATGTATTCGGAAGAAAAGTAATGACAAGGAAGGGAAAAGAGAAGAAGGGAAAATAAATTCTTTAGTAATTTTTTTCTTTAAATACATATTTTAGGTTGGGTTCTAGGTTTAAATTTGAGTTTGATTGGCCAAAACACAGGTTTATTATTTTGTGATGTTTGCCTAAAAACAACTAAAAAAAATTTTGAATGTTATTTTATCTTATTATTCATGACAAAAAAATATATAATAAATAAAAAAAGAGAAAAAAAAGAGTTTAAAATACATTTTCTCGAGTCAACCATCATTTTCTGTCAAAACCGAGTCCACCAGGTCAATACGAGTTAAACGATGTCGACCGGGATGAAAAATGAGTTTCGGGTCGTTTCGGGTCAAAACCGTCATTTTCTGTCAAAACCGAGTCTATCGGGTCAATACGGGTTCCACCATGTTGACCGCGATGAAAAATAAGTTTCGGACTAGTTTTGATCAAAACTGATATTTTTGGTCAAAAAACCCGGTCCACCGAGATTATTTTTTTATTATTATTATTTCGTATTATTATATATAATAAAACAAATAGTAATCGGTGGACGTTGAAAATTTTAACAATCCCGTGATTATTTTCATAATCCTGTGAATTGTTGTCTGCTATCATTGCCTATAAATAGCCAAGCAAGACACTGGAAAAAAAGAGGGGGATCATTCTGAATTGTGAATTGTGAATCGGGTACTGTATTAATGTTGATTACTATTTGATTACTATTCATTTTTCTTATACTTTTTCTGCGCCCTAGTAAGGTATTAAATTTTTTTAAAAAAAATTAAAAAATATTAAAATATCCCAACCGTTAGATCTAATAGTATTTAGATCTGAGCTTTTGATTTCTTAGGATACAATAGGCTTTACCACACCAGCTTAGAACCCAAATCAATCTCAACCTTTCAAACAATCTGCTCTTCAATTCGGTTGCGACACGTCAGTAGGTGTACTAAGCACTCGGTACACCTAGCCACACCAGATCGTAGACCATGAAATCCTGACCGTCTGAAGATCAAACCAATCCCAGCCGCACGATCTGTTCTTCTGAGATCCAACGGTAACCAATCTTCATACGCACGAGTGTACCATATACGCGTCCGCACCGTAGCAACACCCAGAGCTTCTCTCTCCTCTCGCCGGCGATTCTCTCTCTCGGTCGATCTCCCATTTCCGGCCATATCAAGCCGTGAAAACACCACAGAAACGTGAATCGCCTCCTCCTAAGCAAAAACCCGGCAGTGTCACACTTTTTCACCGTCTATTGCGGCCGGAAAAAGGCCGCGACCGCCATCGGCCAATCGACATTCAAGTCATCGGTTCTCCCTCCTCATCCATCAACGGCCACCGAGACCACCACCATCGGAATCCTCGTCCTCAGGTCTACCATAAGTGCTCATCTTGTTTCCGGAATCTCACTGAAAAAGTTCGCCGCCGTCAACAGTAACCGCGCGTGAGCCACGAGCGCCGCTAGTGGCATTTTCATAAATTTTCGATATTTCCGAGGGTATTTCAGTCTTTTGCCTATACAGGGGTACTCAGGTAATTTTCTATGATATTTTATGGTATTTTTTGATATTTTTATTTATAAATACTTGTAAATTTTTGCATGTGAAAAAAATAAAAATAAACCAAAATAAATAACGACGCGAGTTCAACATCCATTTTATCATATCACTGTTCATGGGTCAAAAATCTAATTTTCAAGAATTGATATATCTATTTGCCAATAATATCAAAATAATTTTTATTTTATAAAATAAATATTATTTGTCGACCCGTCTCTTTTATTTATAGAAAAGGACCGATGTCAAAAATTTAAATACCAAATATGGATTATGTCTATGATTATTTATTTTGGTAAATCAGACGTAACTCTCCTTTTTAGGGATAAACGTCGACATTTTAGACAAAGTCTCCTAATTTTAGGGACTGATGTCATTTTTAACGTGTCTCCTATTTTTAGAGATCGACGTTAACCATGTTAAAAAATTTACAAATAAGCTCAAAATATAATAGCATTTGAATCAAATAAGAAAAACACGCAAGTAAAGGTAACCTTTCTCTGAAAGGATGTTTTAAGGGTCGTGTCTACCTTCCCTTAATCATAACTAACCCAATACCCAAATCTCTGGGACCAGTGTCTAATTTTGGATTTCTAGTTCCCTCAAATTACTAGATGGCGACTCCAATAAAAATCTTTATTTCCCCAATAAAATAAAAAACTAAATTCTTTTTTTTTGTTTTAAAAAAAAAACAAACAAAAAAAAGGAGCAGAGCCGTTGCCCGACGTCATCTAGCGACAAATGGCGGCTCCACTAGGGACTTAGGGTTGAACCAACTGCTTGCGTTTGCTTTTCATATGCTTTTTCTTATATGCTATTTATTTATGCTATTTATTTTATTTATATTATTTATTACTGTAATTCTTTTCACTTTTTCATATTGTCACATGCATGCATGGTATTTATTTGTATACTCACACACTTCATGATGAACCCATAAAAGCTCTGGACCCAAGGTTCATCCTTTTTAAGATTAGAAAAGAAAGATTTAAATGACAAGTGTGACTTATGTCCACTGATACTCATTTGGACTTTCGCTTGGATTGTAACTCACCCTATGCAACGGGTATTGTGGAATTTTATCCCATACTCATGTTGCATAAGGTTAAGAGGCCGATTACTTCACAAGTAATTCGGGTAATCTAAAAACCAAATAATTTCTTTAAGGATAGAATAAACTAAGCCAAACCTTATGAGTTGATATAAGACAAATAAATATCAATGCATTAACATACATTTTCATATACATTCCATATTCTCATTATATCTCCACCGATCCTTATAGGAAGTGTGAGATGGAAAAAACCAAATCTATTGAGGAATTTTTGACCAGATCAAAATTAAGGCAACAAATTTCTTACCTAAATCGGTTCAAGTTCCTGTAGGTTTGGAGTCCTCAGTGAGAACTTTCTTAAGAGAATATGATCTGGTTTGTTCCCCATCATAAGTTAAAGGAAAACCTGAAACAAATAACACGCATGCATCATCCATATGGCATTTTGCATCCATTTGTGCATTTCATTCATTTTTATTACATTCATTCAGGCTGAAATATAGGTCCCCCAAAAGACCATAAAATTCTTTACACTCGACTAAGAAGAAAGATAATGGAGAACGAAGAAAGAGCACATCTAGAGGCTCACTATCAAAGGGAGTTGGAGAGCATGAAAAATGATATCGCACGACTTACAAGTCTACTCGAGCAAGCCCTAACATCTAAGTCTGGAGAGGATACCTCTACTCAGCCAATAGTTGCAACTCCATCTGCATCTACGCCAGTAGCTCCTTTCGTGTTCACTGCTCAAAATCTAGGAGCAAATCCTTCTTTATCTGAACAGCAGTTCACTGCCAATGTTCCACCAGTACAAGTGCCGATCATAAACTTGACAATTGATGACTCACATAGGATAAGATACTCTAAACCTGTTGTTTATGACAAATTGACCGCTCTAGAAGAAAGATTGAGAGCAGTCGAAGGGGCAGACTTATATGATCCTGTTCATGCTGCAGAGATATGTTTAGTCCCAAATGTAGCTGTACTCAAAGAATTTAGGGTACCAGAATTTATCAAGTATACGGGAACTGAATGCCCACTCACTCATCTTAAATCTTATTGTAATAAGATGGCAGAAGTGGTGAATGACGAGAAACTTCTCATCCATTTCTTTCAAGACAGTCTTTCTGGATCAGCACTAAGCTGGTATACAAGATTAGATAATACAAAGATCAGAAAGTGGAAAGATTTGGTCAAAGCTTTTGTGGAACAGTACAAATTCAATATGGAGGTAGCCCCGGATAGGTCAAGCTTGTAAGTCATGGAGAAGGGCAACAAAGAGACTGTAAGAGAATATGTTTTGAGATGGCGTGAAAAAGCATCCCATGTACAACCCTCTTTGTTAGAAAAAGAAATGGTCACTCTGTTTACCAACACTTTTAAATCTCCCTACTTTGAACACCTAGTGGGTACTTCAGCTCATCATTTTTATGATGCTGTAACTATTGTTGAGAGGATAGAACAAGCAATAAGAATGGGAAGAATGTTAAAGCCAACTGAGAAGAAAGGCTTTATCGGGAAAAAGAAAGAGTCTGAGGTGAACAATGTGGAAGAAGGGTACAAGGGTAAGAAGAAAAATTACCATCACTATAACTTCCAAAGACCTACCCAACAAGTTGCAAGTGTAAGCTTCACTAAACCTTTCCCTATCAACCAGCAAAACCAACCAAATGACCAACAAAGTAACCAGATTGTTAATCTTCTAAGAAGGAATTTTCAAAGAACCCAAGAACAGTTGCCCCCATTACCACTTCCCTTGGGAGAAATGTATTCAAAGTTGTTGAGTATTGGGCGGGTGGCCCCTGTTCCCTTAACCCCACTAAAACCTCCATACCCAAATTGGTATAAGCCTGATATGACATGTGAATATCATGCTGGCATTGCTGGGCATAACATTGAAAGCTGTAATGCATTCAAAAACAAGCTCCTTCAATTGATAAAAGCTGGATGGATAACTTTTGATGATGCACCGAATATGAATTCCAACCCTTTACCCAATTATGCTACAAGCAGTGGAGGGGTGAATGCTGTAGGAGTAGAAGGAAAGAAGGAAAGAACTTTAAAGGTTTCCATGGAAAAACTGTATGGTATGATGGTACAGTCTGGATATTTATCCGAGTTTGAACCAGTAATGAATGGAAATAATTATTGTAAGTTTCATGCCAAGGTGGGACATCACATTGATAATTGCGAAGAATTTCACCAAGAAGTGAAAAGGATGCTGATTTTCAGCATGATACAGATAGAAAGTGAAGAAGAAAGCAGTGAAGTGGGGATGGTAGGCGGCCAAGAGAAAAAAAGAGAGGTTTGTAGACTCCAACCAACTGTGGGTGGTCCGCCAAAACTAGTCTTAATCAAGCCTGTATGTACCAATAATGGAAGTTATGGCACAATGCCTTACAATTATGGGTATGCTTTCAACATTAAAAATCCTACTCCTGTCTTCCATACTGAAATCGGTGGTTTAACTCGAAGTGGTCGGTGTTTTACACCAGAAGAATTAGAGAGGCAGAGGAAAGCTAAAGGAAAAGAAACAATTGAGGCTTTTAAAGATATGGAAGTGAACAAACCCATAAGTGAAGAGGAGTCTAATGAATTTCTGAAGTTGATGAAGCATAGTGAGTATAGTATAGTAGATCAGTTGAAGAAAACTCCTGCTAGAATCTCTTTAATGTCACTTATCTTGAGTTCTGAGTTACACCGTAAAGCGTTGCAAAAGGTGTTGAATGAAGCATATGTGCCACAAGATATTACTCAAGATACAATGGAGCATTTGGTGGGAAGAATTCAAGCCTCTAATTACTTATATTTCACTGAAGATGAGCTAGACCCGGAAGGGACTGGGCATAACAAGCCCTTGTATATCACTGTGAAATATAAGGACTATCTGATCGGCAAAGTGCTTGTGGATAATGGTTCAGCTTTGAATATGCTACCAAGGTATATGCTGGATGAGATGCCAATTGATACTACTCATATGAGGCCAAGTACTATGACGACTAGAGCATATGATAGTTCCCCTAGACAGGTGATAGGGACCATTGATATTGAATTGTTTATAGGGCCTCAGATGTTTTTGATAACCCTACAAGTGATGGATATCCATCCTTCCTATAGCATGTTATTAGGAAGGCCATGGATACACGCCTCTAGGGCTGTGACATCATCTCTACACCAATGCCTGAAGTACATCATCTATGGTACTTTAGTGAAAGTTAAGGCAGAAGAAACCTTGTCCATGATAAGAAATGTGGCAGTCCTTTATATTGAAGCAGAAGATTGCAAAGATGAAGATCTCCATGCCTTCGAGATTGTGAACATCGAATGGGTACAGGAGAATACTGTGTTGAGAAGACCAGTTATTTCTGGTACTGCTAGAATGATAGCTAAATGCTTTTTAAAATATGGGCTACCATTCCAGAATGATCTAATTGCTGGAAATCATAAAAGAGTCAACATGATGAAAATTAAGGCTGTTAATCAAAGGTTTGGGCTTGGCTTCAAGCCTAAGAAAGATGATCACAAGAAAGCTGCTAGGATAAAGTGAGAGAGAAGGTTGGCCAGAATAGAAGGAAGAAAGCCAGAGGAAAAAGACATTGCAATCCCACCTATCCATGTTTCTTTTCCAAAGTCAGCATATGTGATGAAACCTGAAAACATGATGGAAGTCTTGGGACAGAAACTTGCTGTCATGGATATAAACAATGTAGAAGAAGGTGAAGAGAAAGGCTGGAACTGTGATAATCTCACCTGACAAGAAGCAATATCCCGTCTCAGTCAAACTATAATTTGAATGCATTAACAATACTGCTGAATATGAGGCTTGTATCCTTGGATTAGAAGCTGCTTTAGAGATGAAAATAAAGAAGCTTAATGTCTATGGGGATTCAATGTTAATAATCTGTCAAGTGAAAGGCAAATGACAGATAAAGAAGGAAAAACTGATACCATATCAACAATATCTCTCGAAACTGACTGAGGGCTTTGATGAGATAGATTTTACCCACATGGGAAGAGACAAAAACTAGTTTGCTGATGCTTTGGCAACCTTAGCTTCCATGGCCAAAACTGATTACGGAGTGAGGTACAACCAATTTGCATTGAGATTAGAAATTTTCCAGCTTATTGTTGTTCAATTGAAGGAGAAATAGATGGGAACCCATGGTTTTATGACATCAAACAGTTTATCCAATATCAAGAGTATCCCTTGGGGGCATCCAAAGTAGATATAAAGACCTTAAGAAGGTTAGCTCTGGAATTTTACCTGGATGGAGAAATTCTATACAAAAGGTCATTCAATGGGACTTTACTAAGATGTCTAGATGAAATCAAAGCTAACGTAGCATTGCAAGAAATTCATGAAGGAATTTGTGCAACTCATGCAAATGGGCATATGATGGCTAGACAATTACAACGATCTGGGTATTTCTGGATGACCATGGAGAAAGATTACATCGATTATGTCAGGAAATGTCATAAATGTCAAGTGTATAGTGATAAGATAAATGCACCTCCAGCACCTCTATTTAATATGACATCACCATGGCCATTTGCAATGTGGGGAATAGATGTGATTGGGCCAATCAACCCAAAAGCCAGCAATAAGCATCAATTTATCTTAATAGCCATTGATTACTTCACAAAGTGGGTGGAGGCCAGCTCTTATGCCCATGTAACTCAAAAGGTGGTCAAGAGTTTCATTGAGAAAAATTTGATATGCCGGTATGGTTCACTTGAGAAGATAGTGACCGATAATGCCCAGAATTTTAATGGAAAAACGATCACAGAATTGTGCATGAAGTGGAAAATTAAACATTCAAACTCATCTCCCTATAGACCACAGATGAATGGGGCTGTTGAAGCTGCAAACAAGAATATCAAGAAGATTATCCAGAAGATGGTAGTCACTTACAAGGATTGGCATGAGATGCTTCCCTTTGCTCTACATGCATATCGCACAGCAGTAAGAACATCTACTGGAGCTACACCTTATTCACTAGTATTTGGGATGGAGGCGGTGATGCCTTTGGAAGTAGAAATTCCATCTTTGAGAGTACTAATGGAATCTGAACTAGAAGAAGCTGAATGGGCTAAAGTGAGATATGAGCAGCTAAATATGATAAGTGAGAAGAGGTTAACTGCAGTTTGTCATCACCAACTATACCAAAGAAGGATGGCTAAAGCATATGACCGGAAAGCCGACCGAGAGAATTCAAAGAAGGGGATCTTGTACTCAAAAAAATCTTACCACTACCAAGTGAAGACCGGAGCAAGTGGGCACCAAACTATGAAGGCCCATATGTAGTGAAGAAAGCATTCTTCGGAGGGGCTCTGTTGTTAACTAGGATGGATGGAGATGATTTACCTAGGCTCGTGAACTCTGATTCTGTGAAAAAGTATTATGTATGATGTATTTCATCCAATCAAAATCAAATGAAATGAAGTTTTGGCCAGGAAATTCTCTTTGTATATACCTCACCAAAAAGCCCATGCATGATCTCAATGGCTCAACAATCTGATCTTTCAAATGTTTTTTTACAAGAGAACCCATTCTTCTTAAATGAGGTTTCAAAAGAATTGATTTTGTTTATGATTTCAATGAAATAAATCAATGATTTGTTTAGGATAATGTTCAAAGCAATTCTCTTAAAAGAGATGACCATACAAGACAAAAACACATAATTGGAACAACTATCACTTAAATTCTGTCTTAGACTTACATTTTATCAGTATGAATAATGGTTGGTAGTACATTAGCTTGTCATGGACTCGCAAAACATGGTATCTTATAAATCCAAAACATTACGCTGGATGTGGACAAAGTTTATTGGTTTTAACCGATCCTACTTGAAATGAGGAAAGGCCATCTTTGATATTCCTTTCACTTTCTTTTAAAATTATCCTTTGCAGTCCCAATTTGAGCCGAGTCTATTGAAAGATTTTTTCCTTTCATAAAAAACCTTAACTAAGATCACACTCTACACTGGGGGCAAAACAAAAGAAATGATCATGGAAATTATCTTGAAGACATTTGAGCTTATGAAGTCTGACAACAAGGAATTCAAACAAGAAAATTCCAAATAATAGAGAGAATTCCCAACAAATAGAAAAAAATTCCTAATTTGGAATATTCAGTATCATTTCGTTGTCAAGATAGAAAAAAATGAAGATAAAATAATAGTGATCTATAGTTTTCAAACGCTTAAACACTTTTTTTGAACTTATGAAATCCTCTTTCTTTTACAGCCTTGAGCCATAAATACATTACATGCCTTTAAAGTCCTTTCTAATCAAGAAAACAACCTGAATTAATAAACAACGTTCCTAAAATATAAGAGACTTTTTCATAAAGAGTCATGATGTAGCAAATAATTATTCATTATTATTCATGCTGATAAAAGGAATGTTTCTAAAAATAAAAGGTAATTGTTCCTTTTCCCTCAAAATACATTCAAGCAATCGCTTGAACACGTTGAAAACCAAAGCAGAAGGTCATCTCATCTCTTAACTTTATTTGAGATTACTTTTACTAAGAGATTTAATACAAATCCTTAGAGTTGCTTGAACATTGTTATAAACAGACATTGAGAGTTTCAGTTTTCAAAAAAAAAAAGATCTTTTGAAAAATCATTTTTGAAAAAATGGTTTTTTATATGAAGAAGAAAGATATATGACACACCAAGAGTCAGTGTTAGAAAATCAGAGATTCTAACGACAACAAGAGCTAATGAGGAAATGAAAAGAGACAATTACTTCTTCCAAGGGTAGAGAAGCAATCACAAGAAATCTTCTAGAGGCAGAGAAGCAATCACCAGATTCCTAATGGCACAAAAAACTTTGCTTCCCTAGTGGGAGATACACATGAAAAATAAATGGGATAATCCTCATATATTGACCATATGAATTGGTTAAAAATCCTCAACAACGGAAATGCTACCAACAACACAATGTCGGGCCAGGGAGAAGTTAATGCTCCCAATGAAGTATCTAATAGAGAAAGAAGTAGTGACTATTGGGAAACTCAAACAAAGTTTATCTTGGAGAACTCAACAACATGGGTCAGCTTGAGTAGATTTGAAAGACGCATGAATCAAAAGAGCTTACTAACATTCAAGATCGCCAGACAAGATGAATGGGGGATCTATATTTCAAAAAGGTAAGATGCATCTCACATCATCTAACTTCACAAACATTGCATATATGTCTTGTAGATATTTCTTGAAACAAAATTCCCAACGGGATCCAACGAGATTCAGACGAAATGAAGTTATTTTAATCACATCAAATATGACCATTTCATGAAAGCAAAATTCATAAATGAAGACAAGAAAGATGGATCTTTTATTCATGACAAAAGGTTTAAAAGTACAAATATTAAACAGTGCGAGGACGATCAGGGATATTGTCATCTTGATCCTTAATCAGGCCTTGAAGTTCTTCAAATTGTTTATGTATATTCTCCATCTCTTCCTCAAACTCGAGGTGTCGTCGTGTATTCAGCTCTTGGTTCCTCCTCTCCAAGTCGTTTCTGTGACGTCTTTCATCACGGAGTCTATTCCTTAAATTCTCAATCAGATGATGGAGATCAAGAACCTGAATATTTAGCTCAAGTCTTCTAGCATGAAGACGCTCTGCAACGTTCACCAGAGATGAAGTAGCTCTGATACTGAGACAAGTGACTGATTCACTGCTTCAATATCGCTCCTAGCTGCCAGCATGGTTTCATCACGGGGAAGGACCATGTCTATAGCCACGGCTACAACAGTATCTTCATTGTTCATTATAGTAACTTCTATTGTAACTGGACGACCATTCACTTCAAAAGTAGAACGCCAAACTATAGGCTCTACTGCAGGAACAAAATTTGGGTTAGCATTGGAAGAAGAGGAAGACATGATTAAAGCTTCAAGAGTTGAGAACTTTGAAAGGCTTGAAATACAAGAAGTTGATGATGTCTGTCACCAAATCACTTTCAAGTATTTATAAGGATCCTACTCCTACTATTATTCTGAATGGAGGATCAAATCTTAACCGTAGATATAAGACTTTTGTGAGAAGCTTTCATCATCTTTGAGATTGATTTTTACAAATCAGATCTAAGTCATACAAATATAACTTCCTTTAGAAGTTTTCATTAACCTTGAAAATCATAGTGAAATTACTTTCATGTATTTCATAAAATCAATCTGAAATCACTTTCATGTATTTCACAAAACCATTGATGAAATCACTTCCATGTATTTCACAAAATCATGATGAAATCACTTTCATGTATTTCATAAAATCAATGATGAAATCACTTTCATGTATTTTATAAAATCAATCTGAAATCACTTTTATGTATTTCAGAAAACCATTGTTGAAATCACTTTCATGTATTTCACAAAACCATTGATGAAATCACTTTCATGTATTTCAGGAAATCAATGATGAAATCACTTTCATGTATTTCATAAAATCAATGATGAAATCACTTTCATGTATTTTATAAAATCAATCTGAAATCACTTTTATGTATTTCAGAAAACCATTGTTGAAATCACTTTCATGTATTTTATAAAATCAATCTGAAATCACTTTTATGTATTTCAGAAAACCATTATTGAAATCACTTTCATGTATTTCACAAAACCATTGATGAAATCACTTTCATGCATTTCATAAAATCAATGATGAAATCACTTTCATGTATTTCATAAAATCAATCTGAAATCACTTTCATGTATTTCACAAAACCATTGATGAAATCACTTACATGTATTTCACAAAATCATAATGAAATCACTTTCATGTATTTCATAAAATCAATGATGAAATCACTTCCATGTATTTCACAAAATCAATCTAAAATCACTTTCATGTATTTCAGGAAATCAATGATGAAATCACTTTCATGTATTTCATAAAATCAATGATGAAATCACTTCCATGTATTTCACCAAAATCAATCTAAAATCACTTTCATGTATTTCAGGAAATCAATGATGAAATCAATTTCATGTATTTCATAGAATCAATCTGAAATCACCTTTATGTATTTCAAAAAACCATTGATGAAATCACTTTCATGTATTTCACCAAACCATTGTTGAAATCACTTTCAAGTATTTCACAAAAATCAAGATTGAAAACATTTTCATGTTTTTCACTTGGGCAGGTCACCCATAAGAATTAGACCAACTGAAAATATATGTGTTTTTCAACACCTCCATCATTTTTCTTTACAAAACTTCCTATGCAAAGTAAAAAAATGATTTTTTTCAATGTCTTTGCGCCGTAAGCATTGTAAAAAGGGGGCAACTGTTGTAACTCAATTTTGGATTCACTAAAAAAAAATTTGAATGCTATTTTATCTTATTATTCATGAAAAAAAAATATATAATAAATAAAAAAAAAGAGAAAAAAAAAGAGTTTAAAATATATTTTCTCGAGTCAACCGTCATTTTCTGTCAAAACCGAGTCCACCAGGTCAATACGGGTTAAACGATGTCGATCGGGATGAAAAATGAGTTTCGAGTCGTTTTGGGTCAAAACCGTCATTTTCTGTTAAAACCAAGTCCATCGGGTCAATACGGGTTCCACCATGTCGACCGCGATGAAAAATAAGTTTTGGACTATTTTTGGTCAAAACTGGTATTTTTGGTCAAAAAACCCGGTCCACCGAGTTGATACCCTTATAAAAAAGTTTTTTTTGTAATTTAAAATTGATTTTTAGCGGATGAAAAACTTTTTATAATACTAATTTGAATTTTTAATTTTTACCTCTATAAATAAATATTATTATTATTTAGTATTATTATATATAATAAAACAAATAGTAATCGGTGGACGTTGAAAATTTTAACAATCCCGTGATTATTTTCATAATCCTGTGAATTGTTGTCTGCTATTATTGGCTATAAATAGCCAAGCAAGACACTGGAAAAAAAGAGGGGGGATCATTCTGAATTGTGAATTGTGAATCGAGTACTGTATTAATGTTGATTACTATTCATTTTTCTTATACTTTTTCTGCACCCTAGTAAGGTATTAAATTTTTTAAAAAAAATTAAAAAATATTAAAAATATTCCAACCGTTAGATCTAATAGTGTTTAGATCTGAGCTTTTGATTTCTTAGGATACAATAGGCTTTACCACACCAGATTAAAACCCAAATCAATCTCAACCTTTCAAATAATCTGCTCTTCGATTCGGTTGCGACACGTCAGTAGGTGTACTAAGCACTCGGTACACGTCGCCACACCAGATCATAGACCATGAAATCCTGACCGTCTGAAGATCAAACCAATCACAGCCGCACGATCTGTTCCTCTGGGATCCAACGGTAACCAAGCTTCAGACGCACAAGTGCACCATATACGCGTCCGTACCGTAGCAACACCTAGAGCTTCTCTCTCCTCTCGCTGGCGATTCTCTTTCTCTCGGCCGATCTCCCATTTCCTGCCATCTCAAGCCGTGAAAACACCACAGAAACGTGAATCGCCTCCTCCTAAGCAAAACCCATGCAGTTTTACACTTTTTCACCGGCGATTTCTGCCGGAAAAAGGCCACGAATGCCATCGGCCAATCGACATTCAAGTCATCGGTTCTCCCTCCTCATCCATCAACGGCCAACGAGACCACCGCCATCAGAATCCTCGTCCTCAGGTATACCAGAAGCGATCATCTTTTGGCCGGAATCTCACCGAAAAATTTCGCCGCCGTCAACAGTAACCGCGCGTGAGCCACGAGCGCCGCTAGTGGCATTTTCATAAATTTTCGATATTTCCGAGGGTATTTCAGTCTTTTGCCTATACAGGGGTACTCAGGTAATTTTCTATGATATTTTATGGTATTTTTTGATATTTTTATTTATAAATACTTGTAAATTTTTGCATGTGAAAAAAATAAAAATAAACCAAAATAAATAACGACGCGAGTTCAACATCCATTTTATCATATCACTGTTCATGGGTCAAAAATCTAATTTTCAAGAATTGATATATCTATTTGCCAATAATATCAAAATAATTTTTATTTTATAAAATAAATATTATTTGTCGACCCGTCTCTTTTATTTATAGAAAAGGACCGATGTCAAAAATTTAAATACCAAATATGGATTATGTCTATGATTATTTATTTTGGTAAATCAGACGTAACTCTCCTTTTTAGGGATAAACGTCGACATTTTAGACAAAGTCTCCTAATTTTAGGGACTGATGTCATTTTTAACGTGTCTCCTATTTTTAGAGATCGACGTTAACCATGTTAAAAAATTTACAAATAAGCTCAAAATATAATAGCATTTGAATCAAATAAGAAAAACACGCAAGTAAAGGTAACCTTTCTCTGAAAGGATGTTTTAAGGGTCGTGTCTACCTTCCCTTAATCATAACTAACCCAATACCCAAATCTCTGGGACCAGTGTCTAATTTTGGATTTCTAGTTCCCTCAAATTACTAGATGGCGACTCCAATAAAAATCTTTATTTCCCCAATAAAATAAAAAACTAAATTCTTTTTTTTGTTTAAAAAAAAAAACAAAAAAAGGAGCGGAGCCATCGCCCGACGTCGTCTAGCGACAAATATCAGCGTTAAGAAATTTTAAAGTACTTTAGAAATGAGTACTAGCAATATTGAGAGTGTTTTTCTAGGAATGTAGGTTGCACTGATGTTGCCTTAGGCTTGTTTAGTTTTGTGGTTGGAAAATTTTTTTGTAAAAAATTTAAATTTATTTTTGCTTTAAATTATTTTATATTTTTATATTATTTTGATATGTTGATATCAAAATAAATATTTTAAGATAAAAAAAAATATTATTTCAATATATTTTTAAATAGCAAATACTTTGAAAAGCAAAGCAAACGCTACTACAATACCAAATAAGCTCTTAATCTATAAAAAAAAAAAGAGAAAAAAAAAGAGAAAATAGAAGGAAAAAAATTAGTCTAGTTGAAAATATTATTATTAATTTTAGAGTTGAAATGTGTTTTTCTTTTTCATGGTCCTTCTCTCTATCAATTCTCTTGGAACATTAAAGAAAGAAAAAAAAAACTCTCTCCAGGCTATTGGCTTTGTTATTGCCATTGAAAAGAAAACAAAAAACCACAACATTTTGTTTTTTGCATATGAAATTATCTATAATTGTGTTTTAAAAATATGCTTGATTTTTAAATCAAATTGATGTTTTTTAGTAGTTTTTTGTTAAAATAAAATAATTTTAATAGTTTTTCAAATAAAAAATACTTTCAAAAAATACTTTTACTTACAATAGTAGGTTCATTTAATTACTGATAATATGTTTAAAAATACAATCTTATAATATTGTAAAAATATGTAGACTTATACATAATAAATTTTGTATGCTTCATGGAGATAAATCATCCGTAGATAGAACCATACTAAAATTCAAAATTAATAATAAATTAAAATGTAAATTAAGTTAATATTGTTTCTTAAAATAGGTGTTGCCTCTATGATCAAAAATTTATTTATACTATCATTTTAACCATGTATGTTTACTTATGTAGCAAATCATGACAAGGGCTAATTATTGGTTATAAGGGGCAAATCCAGATAAATTACTAGAGGATTTCCTTTTATGAAGGGTCAGATGGTTAACTATCATCAATATTAGGTTAATGAACACCATTTTGAAGTTTTTTAATGGTAGTAGTGAAAGTCTCATATAAATAGAGGGGGTGGAAGCAACACAAAATAGTAAGAGAATCAAAATATGATAAAATTAAGAATACAAGGGTCAATAATCTGACATCATCAAGTATCATTGACTTGTTGTCAGAAATAGTATCAATGTCAAAGCAAGCAAGCTAGTCATTTGTGTTAAATATAATCCACCCACTAAAAACCATCTTGAGTCTGTAACATGGAGTAATAAGGTAATTGATCAAAATGTGGTTGTCCTTCCTAAAATAGAAGAATCATGAAGAGTAATTTAAAAGGTCTTGTTGAATCCAATCACTATATAATAAGAAATTAGTCGAGCAATTTACTCGTGTAAAATAGCTAGTAATAACATTAAGATAGAAATTACAACCTGTACAAATTTACTATTTTATTTGTAACTTTTTTTCTGAATATTTCTCCCTGCTTATGAAGAATATATATATATATATATATATATATTTACTATTAAAGCTCAATATGACATCCACAAACCAAATCCATGATATATTTAGTTCCTGAATATGGTGATATTCTTGACAAATCATATAATGTCAAAATGGCTCTACAACATGATTGTTGGAAACACGTCATGCTTGAGGAATTTGTTGCACTTCGTCAAAATCAAATATGGACCTTAGTACCCAAAGAACCTTATATGAATGTGGTGGGTTCAAAGTGGGTGTTTAAAGCTAAATTAAATGCCAATAGCACCCTTGACAGGCTAACAACTAGGTTAATTGCAAAAAGGTATCATCAAGTTGATAGCGTCAACTATACAAAAATATTTTCTCTAGTTATCAAACCAGGTACCATTTGTCTAGTTCTTGGTCTGGCTCTAGTTTACCAATGGGAAATAAGACCACTTGATCTCAAAAATATCTTTCTTCATGGTTTCATAAGTAAAGATATTTGTAAGGAACAACCATTTGGCATGCACTATTCAATCTTTCCCTATCAAGTCTGTAAACTTCAAAAAGCTCTGTACATTTTTAAACAAGCACCACGAGCTTGGTTGATTGTTTTAGCTTATTTTTGCTTACATAGGATTTCTCTTATAGTCTGGCTGATCCATCACTTTTTATCATGCACTCATCACTTGGTACACTAATTTTATTACTTTATATTGATAACATGTTTTTGACAGGATCTAATTCATGATTGTTTGATGATTTTATTAAACTCTTGCATTCAAAATTTGCAATGAAAAACCTTGTCCCTATACACCATTTTCTTGGGCTTGAAATTCAGCGGCGTAACAATTCTTGACATCTTTCTCAAGGTCACTATGCTTATTTAATTCTAGATAAAGCACAAATGCTTGATTACAAGTAATTGCACAAGCCAATGGAATCTGAAACTAAAGGCTTTAATGATGACACACCTAATTCAAATCCTTCATTCAAATCCTTCTTTTTATTGTAGCATTGTTGGTGCCCTACACTATCTAATTCTTACAAGACTTGACCTTTCCTTTTGTGTCAATTATGTTTTTTAATTTCTACAATCCCCATTTCTTATTAGCATGAAAATGGTTCATCGTATTTTAAGATATGTCTAATGCTCCATCTATTTTGGTTTACATTTAATTAATGATACTACACTTCATCTTTGCGGTTTCTCTAATGCAAATTGGACAGGTTGTCCAACAACTCAAAGATCTACAACTAGCTTTTATACATTCTTGAGGCGAAACATTATATCAAGGTATGTCAAGAAACAACTAATCATTTCTCGATCAAGTATCAAAATTGAGTATCGTGCTATGGTCAACACCGCTGCAGAATTAACTTGGCTTACTTTTCTTTTATGTGACCTTTATATTCCTCAATCACAATCACCAATTCTATTTTATGACAACTTAATTGCATTATATATGACTATTAATACTATTTTTCATGCTTGAAATAAACACATTGAATGAAACTACCATTTTGTTCATGAAAAGGTCTCAATAAATCTTCTTGTTATTCGACATGTTTCTTCTACTCTACAGATTATGGATATATTTACTAAGCCCCTCTATAAAGCTTCCTTACACCATTTTCGTAAGAAATTTTGCCTTCAACCTTAACATAGTGTAAGGAAGGGTATTAAATATACTCCACCCACTAACAACCATCTTGAGTTTACAATATAAAGTGATAGGGTAGTTGATCAAGATGTGGTTGTCCTTCCTAAAATAGAAGAATCATGAAG
Source organism: Populus ilicifolia (assembly GCA_015708895.1). Taxonomy (NCBI): domain Eukaryota; kingdom Viridiplantae; phylum Streptophyta; class Magnoliopsida; order Malpighiales; family Salicaceae; genus Populus; species Populus ilicifolia. Next base: position 211,206 of record SRLM01002076.1, on the reverse strand, counting down.
ATTAATTTGAGTCTTTTTAAATCCAATCACTACATGATGGGAAATCAGTCCAACAATCTACTCCTGTAAAATAGCTATGTAACAACACTAAGATAAAAATTACAACCTATACAAATTTACTACAATTTTCCTTCTAAATATTTCTCCGAGATTGTAAAGTCTGTAAATATCACTAATCAAGAACTCCTCACGTTTTGTTTTTGCATGAGATGCTTTCTCACAAATATTCTCTCTTATATTTTTCTTTAATTTATAAGATGTTTCAAATGAACAGAATCGCGTAGACATGCTACGGTGTGTATCACATTACAGAACAGAAGGTGGCATCCTCATCCATCCATAATATTGGGGCTTAGCAGGTATTGTCCGCTTGTGTTCTTCCATTTATGTCTGAAATATGATGATGAACTTGAGGCTGTTACCCTTGTTTGAAAGACTGTAGGTGCTTGTGTAGACACACCATGCTTTTGTTCTGGCCATTTTTGTGTCTAGTACACGCGTGTGAACTGTATAGCTCCTGGGATTTTACCACCACACCTTGTCGATTTCATTACAAGCAATAAGACGATTGTAAGCTCAGATTTCTGTCTTCAAGTTATTTCAATAATTTAAAAAAGGAGCAGTCGCTGACATGCCCTGGACTGGACTGGATTGTTAATTGTTGTTGGGGAAGACCATTGGGGATCAGACCTTGCTCAACAGGCTTGGCACCACGGACTACATGGTCTCTGCAGTTGCCTTTTCGGCATCCGATGATACTCCTTTCGGGCATCCGATGATACTTCTTACATAACAAGAGAAACTATGGTGGTTGCCCGTGGGATGCCGTCCAGACTAAGCTCCCCATCTTAAAGTTTTACCCTCATAAGAAACATATTTTAGTTTTTCAGTGCCAGCTTAAACCTGATAGTCAAGAAAATTTACGATGATGCTCAAACTCACAGGGTAATTGCCCCTTGAATTTAATATACGTGCCTCTACGCTACAGAGCACAACAGAATGTTAACGTAGATGCCATTTTCACAATACAAGCAAATAGGCAATACAAGGCCCTAATCCTTCACAAAAAAAAAAAAATTAATTAAATAATCCCGAAAAAGAAAAACACAAACACAAAGAATGTGGTTGTGTGCGGTGCCTGGCGCACCTCACCGAAAGCATGAATCTCATGCTTTCCAAGAGTTGCGTCCCTATTAAACAAACAAACTTGAAAACCTCTATAATTTATAAGAGGAACCTAAATACAATTACAGCGCATTTACTAGATTATAGTTCAGAAGAAGGCAACAATTCCATACCCCGTAGCGCGGCTCTGCTACTCATGTACACAAATCAGCCAATATCAAAATGCTTAGCCCTACCACACTACAACATTTTCCAGCATCTTCCGTTGGGTGTTTTTATTCCCCATTGCATACTACTCTCCATCCACATCGCATATAAATTAGACTATGCTTGACTACTACATGCTCATCGTTCTTCCATCTCTGCGACTTCTGTGCCATATACATGCTCCTTTAAAACCTTAAAGGAAGGTACGTACTGAGTGGTTTGGAGGGTACTTGATCATTCCCTTGCTTGGCACCCTTCAAATATTTACTTGTGAAATCCAGTTCAAAAGAAAACTTTAGATTAAGATGAACAGCTAAATATCTACACGGGAACCACGTCAGCATTTTGATTTTCATCGCATGTCAAAACAAGGCCTTCAACATAGGTTGGGAGGAGGCATCGGAACCACTGAAAACCTGTTGAGAGAGGCTCTTGGGGGGGGATGATCATCAGCACGTTATCGTGTCGCCGAACAACACCCATCACGCTTACAGTGCTCCCTTCTTTGATATACCTGGATGCAAACATATCTCAGAAGTATCCCAACCAAGAAAACTCACTAGAACTGCCAAATCAAGGAATCAGTTCGGAAAACCCTTTTCTTAAGCCATACCCTTCTTTGAGACGCATTATCCTGTCATCACTTGAAAGGTTGCGATCAGCTAACCAGCGTAAAAAGCTAGAAGACAAGTCCATGTTCTCCTTTTTCACGTCCACTACTGTAGCTTCCCTAACAAATGGAGCAACCTTGGCTCCATAGCCCGCCTTTACTAGTGCTCTTAGTCCAGATTGGAAATCTGATATGTAAAAATCAGCAACAAACTTCTGTTCACCAGAAGCAACGCGTCATAACAAATGCTGAATTAGAGGCTTTCTCCCAAAAAAAAAAATCTTAGCTACAGTAAATAATGCACACAATTAAGCTATGGTCTCATATTATGAGAGACACAAAAGATAGTATTCCCAGTTTTCAATAATCATAGGGAGTCAGGTTATGTTTTTTCATTAATGGCACACCAATTAGAAATATCTGCATTTTCTGGTTTCTTAAATAGCTATGGACTAATTAAGACATTCAGTGGCCCCATCAAATGAAGAACTCCTTGTGCTTATTACCTTATCATCATGCATGTGTTTACAAACTAAGGCATTCCGTGAAACATGAAGTACAGGTAAGTATTAACTTCCAATTTCATATAAACTTTCCCAGAAGCTGAATCAGCAACTTACATTTCCTTGGTCAGCTCCACGCCTTGGTATAGGAACATAATTTAAGTGTCAGGTGCTTTGTTCATTGCTCAATAGTTCTTAGGCACTTACTTAAATTTTACTCTGTGCTTTCGTTTACTAAAACCTAAGTGCCATGAGCTGAAGCTGAATCATCATTTGCTAACTGTTCTTCACATCAATATTTTCACAAATCAACGTGAGCAAACTCACCTCTGAATGTGTGGATCCCCATGAGAAAAAGCGGTGCTTTGAATGGGCAGACTTTCCACCCAACCCTCTAAATTCATACAACTCTGTTGAAACATATACACATCTGTGTACCTTCTGGTAAGATGACTCCAAAGGTATACTGCCACAGGTGACAACCTACATAAGAAGATAAACCAGACACAATATTGTGACATAATATAGGTACAAATTTTAAGCAAGTGCTAAAAATGGTAGCTTAAACTGTGAAACAACATTTAAGGCTTTTCAAATTTGTACAATGTTGCCCCCTCAAAAATATTTATATTTTGACACTAGCAGTTTGTTTTGTTCAACTTTCTTAAACCCCTTTTCATCTTTTATTTTTGGAAATTTTACATTCAAGCTGCGCGCTGCATCACTGCAATAATGAATGTAAACTCTCAGGATGTGATACTCTACAAAAAATGGAAGCAATAGAATAAGGAATGACCGGTTTCTATAGCAACTAGTGAAGTTTGCACTGCGTTGGCCCTATTAAATCATTGAGGTTGTTCACCTAACAAAAGTCTACAAAGTGTAAAACTAAACAAGGACTTATTTCCACTTTCCACGTTGAAGCAAAGTCTCCAAGAATACCTTTAATGTTCAAGACACTAATAGGATTGATAGACAAGGCATCCATCTTGTCATCTTCACATGGCTTTCGTTCAAACAACAAAGAAGGAAATTATTCAATCAAGCCTCTACTATATTTGCATAGAAAGAGCTGGAAACCATCCAGTCCACCGATGCCTATTTTTAAAATGCCCTTGTAACTTCAACTCAGCAAATCTTTGACATATTCAACAAATCTGTCGTACCATCTTGATCCCCTATTCCTGGTAATGAAAACTTTTTTTCCACAAGACTCTGCAACAGCCTCTAAGAGACTTCTCAGAGTAATTTTTTCCACACCACAGAAGTCCTTGGCATTTTTCCTCCTCATATTTCCATATAAACCAACTGACTTGCAGTAACATATACTCCAAAGACTATACAAGGGACTCAAGGTGAAGACTCACTGCTCTTCTAGAAAAAGAATAAGAACCTCATATTAATTCTAGTAGCAAGTTTGGAAGTCATCTCACTTCTTTTTTTTATCCTTTAACCCTGACAGAAGCAAATTTTGGTTCCCTTCAATTCTAACTTTGCACATGCAACAACAAAAATCAACCGTAACAGCTGCATTTCTCAACATTTGTTGTTATGTGAATTTAAAACCTCCAAGAAATTTCCTTAACTCACCGACAAATTTGACTCTCCACCAAAAATGTAAATTCCTAGAGTGGCATGTAAAAATATAATCACTTCGCAATAATTCATCGAGCAAACTATGACATCTTTCAGGATTCTATACGTTAGCCCCTAAAGAAGTAGACTATGGTCCACTGACCACCCCGACATGCATGGAAGAAATAACTCGTAATAGCTTAGATGGCTCAACTCCACCCATCAAGTAGACCAAAATTTCCTCTTTGGTGAATGCCCAGAAAACAACTCCAGACTAGTTACCTGGATAACGCAACCGGGCCAAAAAGGGTTCTATACCACCCAAATAATATTGCAAGTTTGCATCTACATCCAGAAAGATGAGTCCTTTGATTGTACACAAAACCGCTAACTCCTCCGGCTAAAAAAAAAACTCTTACTACAAAATTATTATGTTCAATGAAATTTAACACATAATCCTTTGGAACACACCACCAAATCAACCCTTTATATATAAGATTCATGTTCCCATCCAAAATCTGTTCCATAAATCTCTCATTTTGGTAGTTTTCGGTTTTCTTTCCATCGCTGCCTTCCTTCAACCCCAACCATTGAAAATGAAATTCAAGAATGACAAATTCCGTATCTATGATAAATCTTACAAGTTTAGAAAATACCACAAAAATAGACCTAATGAACGCCATAATTGACCAGAAGATAATAAAACAATAACGGACGGTATAGTAATTTTTTGGCATTAGTTGAATTGACACTCTTCCCATAATTAGCACTAAACACAGAGATTGAGAAACACATATAGTAATAAATAACCAATAGTATTAGTAAAGCCAGACATTGAGATTACCCCAGTAACCTTGACATGCTGTCCATCAATGGCTCCTCTAAGCTCAGTATCAGGGTATCTCCTAACAAACCCTAACAAGCCTCTCCTTCGGCATGCACAATTCCAAATCAACCCAACAATCAAGGGCACCAAAACAGCCCCAACAGCCAATAAGATCACAGTTTTTTTAACTGCAACCATCAAAAAAGCCCCAACAAGCAACCCCATCACCACCACTACCATCACCACCCACACCACTGGCCTTGAAACCCTAAACCCCACCTTCACATCACCAGCCAAGCTAGTCACTGCTGACCCATAAAGTGCCTTGCTTGATCCGGATCCTGTACCCGAACCGACAGCTCTGTTGTCAAGCTGACCCGATCTTCTTTGTGGGCCAGAGCCCAATGGGCCGGAACCAAGTGGACCTGAGGTGAAGAGCCCTGTCGGTAGGACAACGTTCAAAGGACCTGAAGAATTTCTAATAGGATCAGAAGAACAGTTTCTGATGGATCCACTTGAAGAAGTAGAAGCACGTGAAGGTGGTGCCTTTGGTGGTTCAACCACTGCTGGGATGTCAAACATTTTGCCTAACTCACCGGATTTCTTAATGTCACCGCCTGTGTAAGGCACTGCGCGTACTGCCATGGTGGGTTGCTTCTCTTTTTGTTGCTGTTCAGGGCGACCAGACACGAACAACCCGTTTTTGAGCTGGTGAGACTGAATTCGGGTACCCATTGGCTTAACGTTTGAGACTTTACAGGGTCTTTGGAAGACAGAGTGATGGGGTTAGTAGTTACTTGGTGATGCTGGTCGAGAAGTGTGTGTTGTGGTGATGGGAGCGAGCCAGCGAGAGAGGGTGCAGATGTAAAATGACAAGAAAGGGTCTGGGAAATGTGATAATGATGTCTTTGTGTGTTGAGAATGGGACTATTGACTCTTTTTCATTCTTTTTGTGTGCTGCTGAGATTTCAATTAGTAGGGGCGGTGTAATACAGTATGGTAATGGGACTAATATGGGTTTTTCCTCTTTTGAAGAGAGGGGTGTGGGAACTTGAAGGGATGATTCGATGTCACGAGCTGGATTGTGCCCACAATTGGCTGAGTTATTTGACCATTTTATCCATGCATATAGTGACAGTGCAGAAAAGTGGACTCCTCCTTTTCGATACTTGCATCACCATGCTAATGCTTCTTTTGCATGGACTCCCAGGCGAAGGGCCTGGGTGTGGAAAGGGAGGATGAGCACAGTAAAGCTGCTGCAGCAATGAGAGCTGATCAGATTTTCCTTTCTCCTATTTATTGTTGGTCGAGTTTGCTCAATGTTTAGGTTACGGTATTAAAGTTTCTACCAAATTGAACCGAGTAGCTTTCCTTCCCAAACTAGAGGTGGCGTTAAACTCATCTTATATATCGTTCATACAGCGCTATGGAAAAGCAACATCTCTTTGGGAGTTACCCCATGGGAATGGATCTTGATGGCAAATGGATGGCTATGGACGTGCGGTTCTTTAGTTGAGCTGTAAATGAGCAGGCTAGCTACCAGTAGTAGTGTGTAGGAGTGCAGTGAATTGTGGGTTTGCGAGGGCAGAGGAACGTGTCCATGGCATTGGACACGAAGCGATTTCTATCCATAGAGCGAAAGCTCCTTATCATCATCAGTCATCGTCATGGTGCCTAGGACATGGTCCTACAAGGAATTAGTTGTTTGTTGGATAATAGGTCCTACATTGTAGATCTGCTTCCCAGAAGATCTTGTACATTTTGTATCATTTCCTGTGCAATTTGATTAGGCATATTCAACGGCTAGGATAAATCCAATCACAATCAGATAGCCAAAAGAAATTAATTTTGGAAGGTGACGTGGGCCCAGTAAAACCTTGCAAAATACCACCGAGTATCCATCCATCCATCCATTCGTTGACAGGGGTGTAAGGTTTTCTTTTACTGTTTGTTTTTTAAAATAGTTTTTTTAAAAAAAATATTAAAATAAATTTTTATATTTTTCATATCAACAGGAAAATCAATTTAATACTTTTTAAAATAAAAAATATTCTTAAAAAAGTCTTAAAATATAAATAGAAGTTAAGTCAAACATATAGATCTACCTCATCAACATCATTTGTCTGGATTCTATAGCATTAACAGTAACATTTCCAATCAATTAGTTAATGCAAAGGGCTTCAATTTTCAAAAGTGGGAATATCATCGAAAGGGGGGAAAGAAAATCAGAAATTTGATAGCAGACAATAGGTTGATGTCTGGAGATGACAAGGCTGTTAAAAATCAAAACGTAGTTGCTCTCTACGGCCGGCAGTAGAATTTAGTGCAGGATGGTGGTAGTTCTTCATGCTACACATGGGGGGACTGTGGCGATATTGGAAGATCGCAATTCAACCACGTCGGTGGTGATGGAGATGGCAGGCAGCTCCAATGGCTGTCAAAGTTGGACGATTATATCCTTGCTGTGGAGACAGTTTAAAGAACCACTCTGCTGACAGAATCCTAGGGGTATTAACCTAACTGCTATCTATTGATCAAAAAAAGAAAAGCAGTAACAAGTAGAACAGGGAGGGTGGCTGAGAGCCCTTTTATCTACGTGATTTGCTGCATTTTTCAAGCTAAATTACATCATGTTTTATGTTTTTTTGGCTTGAAATGTTGTTTTGTTCCAGTAGACAATCACTGTATTGCTTGAAAATACACTTAATTATAACAGGGCGTGAAATTCTTTACCCTGCGGAGAGGAAAAGGAACCAGAAGAGCAAGAGAAATGAGTTGATAATTTAGGGGAATTTTGATGTGAGCATAGTGATTTGATTCTATATATAAAAATGGGAAATGGTTGGAGTTAGGTTATATAAAAATACACTTAACCGGGTTAATTTTTTACCACCATTAAAAAAAATATCTATAATTTTTATAACGGAAAGAAATCTTACATGTTATCAAAAACAAAAGCTCATGTTTACTCTACTCTCACACGATTAATTTAAATTAATTATAAAAAACTAAATTTAACAAAGGGGGGGGGGGGGGTATCAAGTTACCCTGATTACTTTAAAATCCATAAAAAGCTAATAAACAAAAATAATAGAATGTTAGTGGAAAAACCCGATCCTGAATAAATTTTGTATATCTGAGTTAATCTTTTAAATTCATAATCTGTAAAATTATAGATTTTAACTAAATAAAAAGGCTCAATACTCATCAAATTAAATAATAAAAAATGAAATAAGAAAACAAAATTTCTTTTAAAGAATTAAATATAACAAAAACCTAAAAATACCCAAGACACCGTTGTTATTTTTTTAGAAAAATAAATCTTATAAAAAATGAATAAAAATAATTTTAGAGGATGAAATAAATCACCCAAAAAAAACTCAAGCAAGGCCACGTTAAACTTATAAAGCTGAGTTAAACTATCAAACCAATAATCCATTAAATTCTTGACTTAGACTTAACTTAGAAGCTTAACATTTGAAAAATTAAATATTGAATAATGAAATCAAATAATTTTAAAAACATTTTCTTTAGAAAAGCTAAGTTTAACAAAGATCTAAAAAATAAAAACCAAAGCAAGATAAATTGTTTTTAAGATGATTAAAAAATCCCATAGAAAGTGAAAAAAATTAAAAAAAATGCTCGGAGATGAAAAAAAAAAAGTTTAATAATTTCTTAAACTCGTAACCCGTTAAATTCAAGACTTGAATTTAACTAAAAAACTAAACACGCACCTTATTAAATATTGAAGAATAAAATAATTAATTTTAAAAAATTCTTGTATGGAAAAAAGTAATAGTAAAAAAGGATTAGATTTCATAGAAAAAAAACTTAAGAATAATAAAATTATAAAAAAATTGCAAAAACCATCTAAAATAAAATAAATTATAATAAAAAATATGAATAAATTTGACTTATAATATAATTCAATTATTCGAAAATTAAGTCAATGACTAAAAATCATCTTCACCAAAGCTTAATGTCTTTTTGTTGTCAAGGGTAATAAAATAATTATATTGTATAATACAAAAGGACAATTTAACCTACTCTTTTTTATAATGACTAATAAGACTTGTAAAAAAAAATCCTAAATCAATTGATTTTGCCGATCAATAGCAATATCGTAATTTCATTGTGTAATTTCGTAAAACACTATATTCATTTAACTTTTGTTATAATAGACCAAAGTAGAAGTAATTATATGTGACATAACCTAGCTTGATGTGTACTGAGTGAGTGTTTTGTGGTAAATATTATTTTTTAAAAATATTTTTGATTTAAAAATATATTAAAATAATATTTTTATTTTTTAAAAAAATTTATTTTGATATTAGCATATTAAGATGACTAAAAAATAAATAAAAAATTAATTATTTTTAAAAACGTGATTCAACCATAATATTTAATATTTTTAAATATATGTTTAGAATTGTGGTACAGGATATTTTTAAATGTATTTTTTATTTAAAAATATATTAAAATAATTTTTTTATATATATATGTGTGTGTATATATATATATGTATATATATTAACATCAATATATTGAAATAATTGAATAATATTAATTTAATATTTTATGAAGATAAACAATTTTTATGGTTGATTGACGCCATAAGGAAAACTCCATCTCTCCCGAGTGACTTGTTCAGCTTGGATAGAAAGTGCAGGGCCCATCGATCTGTAATTAAGATGGTGATTTTAACCTTTGAAAATCATGCACAAACAAGTTTAATCTTGCCCATGTCGTTTCATTTTCGTTCCTCCTAAGCAAGCTAGGAAACGGTTAACTTAATTTGTGCTGTCCAGGAAGGCAGCCTTTCGTTTTAGAAAAGGATTCTTTGTTTTGTTGCTTCCATGCACCTCTTCTTCCTTTGATAATTACGCTAGCCTTGTATACTATCCTCGCATCTTTTCTTGTCCCCGGCCGGCCCCTTGATTCATAAATGATGAAAGGGAATGAGGGCTTCGTTTTCTGTGTAAACTTGAGGAAATTGACATAAACATTGTTAAAAACGTAGTTTGTTCATGTTTCTTTCTTATCATTAAAGTTTAAAACCCTAAACTCCGATTTTTATGAATTTTTTATTTCATAATCTATTTTTAATCAAAAGGGTAGTAGTGAAATTCAGACAAAAAAAAAATTGTTTCCAGGTGCTTTGGTTGGAGGTAAGAAAAGAAATCATTTAATTTGTGAGTCTTGATGTGTCGAAGCAGCAATGATTTGTTTTTAAAATTATATTTTACTTAAAAAAATATCAAATTAATTTTAAAAACATCATAGCATTGTATTACTAAACACGCACCAAGTCTCTTGGTTAGTATTTTATTCATAAAAGTAATCTAAAATTTATTTTTAATATATTCTCTCACTCTTGAGGAGAACAAAGGGTAATGATAGTTGCATGGCATAACCCAAATTTATCAAGACTTGATTGCGGGGAGGCTCATTTTGTGGAAGATGGTCTCCACCTCAGATGTGGGGATTTCTTGATTCAGAGCCAGGACCACCCTCTCTCTATATACACACAGACGTGTAAAAATAAATGATGTATTTACAAGAACTGGGGTCACTTTCTCTTTCATTTAGAAGAGATGATTTGATTAATTTATGTATATATAAGTGCTCGTTATCAAGATCCTGTCAAGGAAACACAAGGCTTCGAGATTTATATGCCCTTCTATTGTAGCTAGTCAATCATAAGATTGTGTCTGAGAGAGACCTTTTCAATTAATTGTTTTTTTTTAAGAATTCTATTAATTCAGTAATGATTCTTTGTTAAGACACACACACACACACACACACAAACCGCAACCATCATAAAAACTACCTTAATACAAAAGAAATCTATAGTTTAATTTCTTGTAGTAGTTTTGTATTGCTATGTAAATATTGTAACACTCTCTCTCTCTCTCATTTCTTGTAGTAGTTTTGTATTGCTATGTAAATATTGTAACACTCTCTCTCTCTCTCTCAAGGTGTTCTTGTTTCTCTCCATCCCTTTTAATGGCACCGGATTCTTTTCTACACTTCCTTTTGTGCTTAGCCATTTTCGCTAAACAAAACTATCACATTATTTGTTCTCTACCGTGAGCATATATGTTGTCATTTGCAAATCTCACTCGCAATCCTCCATTTAATTAGCGATAGCTTTTTATGTGGGGCTTTACTGTTTGTGTTCTTGTGCTGTTAGGGATTTACAATCTCTCTAGTACCAAACGGGATTTAAGTGTAGTAATAGAATCACTTTCAGCTCAGCCAACATGATTATAAGAGGCACACAATATGATTATTGCTCTTGCTACGCTCAGCCAATATTGTTTGGAAATGGATGGTATGATTTTGCAGTAGTTGTGTATGTTAACACGAGGTTTAGACTCTGAACAACACGTAGGTTTTTTTGGATGATTTCTAGGACATATTTATCATGTCTTATCGGTAGGGTTGCACGTGAGTTTTAACAATTTAATAATGATGGCCGTAGGTCTTGTGCAACGGATCCCTTAATTTGTCATTCCTGGGCTAAGGTCAAGCCTCAAACCTAAGAAGAAGAAATATTTGAGAAGCATTGCATCTTGTCTGTAAGCCTATCAACAGTACCCCAGGCTTTGGGCCACTAGAAGTGATATATTCGCCTTTCTTCAAGCTGCCCAAATTGAATTGTTATCCTTTCTTATTGGTCCTGCCTCGGCGTGTTGACATCAAATGAAAGGGCGAGCTCTATATATTGCAAACACGTTTTGACTCTTTAGCACTCTCCCAGGACCCATCCAGTCCACAGTGGCAGAAATAGCTAACACAGACAAGGCAAGCACCCACAACTTGCAGAGGATTGTATCAAGCTGGGGTCCCAAATGGATTTGGCCATACACTTCCATACGAGTTGAGAAGAAACTGCATGGACAAGAGATTTTTTTCAATGACCATCCACATCAATCTTAATTGTTTCATGATCACTGCATGCTCATGAGAACTGTGCAGCATAGAAAAAGAAGTAAAATTGACGAACAACTTTTTTGGTACTTTGATACAAATCATAAAATCTCTTCCCTTTGTTTCTGATAATCAAAAGATAGGAAAGGAATACTTCTGTGTGTGAAAGAGAGTTTGAGAATTAATGAGGTGGGCAAGTTCCTTTCATTGCTGTTTGGACAACGACGTCCTTGTTGCTTAACCTTATTCTATGCTCACAGTGCCTATCCTGCACACTCATGGAATACTAGTAGACCTAGCTTATAAGCCAATCATGGAGGGGAGAAGAACTCCTGCTTTGATTCTTTGATACTTGTACCATAATAAAAAGAAAGAGAAGCTATACTTCTAATTAACTTGTTTTTTAAACTCCACCTCAAATTAATACAAGCTCCAATGGCTTGGAATAAAGTGGTGACCATGGGTCTGGCAAGCACGAGTACAATTTGCACTTGGCCCTTTACTTTCCTTTCCTTTCTTTCTTCCAAATTACGTGGGAATGTTAGGTAGAGTTAATTGAGAAGTACTAGCGTAAATCGAAAAGCTAAAATGTGTTCATCAGTATGTACTCATTATCTCGCATGCTACTTGCTAGCTAGTGGTGTTAGACATGATGTTCGCCGCCTATGGGACGTAACAGCGTTTACCGTTGCAAATCACATGCAGACTGCGAAAGCCGTTGCCAATGGCCCTTGGCTTAGAGCCTCCGTTAATTGAATTCATTTCCATATCATATCGACTGATCCATTTACAATTTACAGCTATCAAAATCCATAGTTAACTTAAATCCTAAGCCAAGAACAGTTCAGACATCCATTACATCACCTTATCGTACTCATATCATAAGACCATAACATAAGAGTCTATATGACCAATTATTTAGCCTTCATGAGATGGTATCAGCGGTAGCAATTAATTTACAAAATACCCTCTCTCTCTTTTTTTTAATTCAGCGTAAACCGCCCGGCAAAACACGCCGTTGAATGTTTGAAAACTGTTTCTCTCTGATAAAATCTTTGTGGCAACGACCATATCCTCCGAAAGAAGAGAAGATAATTAAGAACTGAAAGTGGTGTCAGATGGTGAATGATGCGCCACTTGTCCTATCAAGGGTTTCCCACCTGTAATTGCCACTTGTGTGTGGTACATAAATTGTAGTAATTCAAAGATGGAATCTATCCTGAAGTCTAAGTTTTTCAATATCCTAACATGGGGATGCAAGGATTTGCTTGAAGAAGTGGAGTAATGATGTTTATCAATCAGGATCATCTGATCACCTATGAAACCCAATCTATGCAACTGTGGCCACTTAGCATTAATGACGATAAAAGGAACAAGCAAGGAAGACGCAGCAGAAACAGAGGAGTTGGATTCTGTCCAGAAAAAGCTTTCTCTCTCTCTCTGCTTCTATAGCTATCTCAAGAAACTAAAAGGCCTTTTCCTTTCCTTTTGAATGGAGCATTCACGAGACTCCCCTGAAATATTTGCTTTGAATTCATCCATCTTTCCACTTCCAAACGACCTAATCTCTTGACCTGCCGTGAAAACCTCTGTTCTCTCTCTCTTTTTTTTTCCTTTTTTGCAACAATAACACCCCTGTATTTTCATGAATTTTATATTTTCTTTTCTTTCCATTTCTTCATGTCATAAAACTCCATTGCCTTTGCTTGTTTGTTTTTCGGTAGTTATATTCTCTATTTTCATCATGAAAAGTCGTCATTTGACTTGTTTTTTCGTGTACTAAAAAACCTGATGAATGTGTGCATGACTGTCTCTTGTACTGTTTTTGATCAATTCATGAAAACCAATTTTTCTTTTTCAATTTTCTACAGAACCCATGTTTTTGAATCAGTTCATGCACTTTCTAAAATCAATTCACACTTTCAGGAGGAAAGCTCCTTTTGATTGTTTGTTTTGACACACTTTTTTTTTTTGCGTCTTTCAAAAAAAAAAAAACACACCCTATCTTTGGCGCTAATATCAAACACAACAAGGGAGGTTCTTCAATGGCGAGTTCATGTTTCCGTGCATTTCGACTTCGAAGATCAAAGAGCAAACCATTAAAAATCTCTTCCTCATCAAAATCCCATTCGAATTCTGAAATGGAGAACTTGGAGAGGAAGAGATTTGACAGTTTGGAGTCATGGTCAATGATTTTGGAATCTGAGAATGTAGAGACTTGGGAGGCATCAAAGGAGGACCAAGAGGAATGGACTGCTGACCTTTCGCAGTTATTTATAGGCAACAAGTTTGCCTCTGGAGCTTATAGTAGGATTTATCGTGGAATTTACAAGCAGCGAGCGGTTGCTGTCAAAATGGTGAGAATTCCAACCCAAAAGGAGGAGACTAGAGCTTTCCTTGAACAGCAGTTCAAATGTGAAGTTGCTCTGCTTTCGCGTCTCTTTCATCCCAATATAGTGCAGGTATGTGTGGCTTTGCATTCCAATTTAATTAAAAGCGAAAGAATTTATTTTTTAATTATTAATGGCTTGGTTGATGTGATTAGCATGTTAATGAATAATTAAACGTAATAATTGAATCCTGCAGCATCTCTGTGTTCTCTAAACTATGATATAGCTACTTGTTCTTAAATTGATGGAACTGTTTCCTGCGTCTAACATGCTTGGTTTTGTGCTCCAACGTGAAAACTTTGTTAAGATTGTTTTGCGTTCTTATCAATTAGATATGAGTTTTTTTTCATGTATGTATTGTTTGATAAATGTAATCAGTGGTTACCGGCACTGGCTAGATACTTCTTCTTCTTTTTGGCTGAACAAGTGCTTGTTCTTAATTTTATAAAACAATTTTGTCTAACGTGCTTAATTTTGTAATTTGATTTTGAGCAGGAAATCTTTTCCAATGTGAAAACTTTGTTAATTTACTGTACTTTCTTTCTCATCCTTTGTTGTCTTCAAGCTTTGGAAGATGTCATACTGGGTGACCCGATTTTTGGAAACAGCCTCAAATTTCCGCGGGACTGGCTTGATAAAAACCTCGTATTTCTTATCGGTGTCTGTTCTTCGTACCTCAACCTGAAGCTTTACTGATTTTGTGATCTCTCATGCTACTAATGCTTTAGAACAAAGTATAGCAGTGATCTTGATTTATTCAATTGCCATTAGGTGGAGGAAGCATGTTCCTTTAATAACTGATCTCAGTGTCACTTTGTGATAGCTTATCAAAATTGGAACGTTTATCGCAAGATGGCTAACTGCCTTCTTTACAGTTCATTGCAGCTTGTAAAAAGCCACCTGTGTACTGTATCATCACAGAGTACATGTCACAAGGAACTCTGAGGATGTATCTCAACAAGAAAGAGCCATACTCACTTTCAACAGAAACAATTCTGAGATTGGCTCTTGATATATCACGAGGAATGGAGTATCTTCATTCACAGGGAGTCATCCACAGAGACCTGAAATCAAATAATTTGCTTCTAAATGATGAAATGCGGGTTAAGGTTGCTGATTTTGGTACATCATGTCTAGAAACACAGTGCCAAGAAACCAAAGGGAACAAGGGAACCTACCGCTGGATGGCACCAGAGATGATCAAGGAGAAACATTGCACCCGGAAAGTTGATGTGTATAGTTTTGGGATTGTGTTGTGGGAACTAACTACAGCTTTGCTTCCCTTTCAAGGAATGACCCCTGTGCAAGCTGCATTTGCTGTAGCAGAGAAGGTATGCAAATGTTTTCTGTTCAAATCAACAAGCATTTGCTAATTACAGGCTTTCATTGAAAAAGATTTTCCTGCATGCTTTTCTTGTTTCTTAAAGTTTGATGTTTCCATAATGAAAATAAATACTGAAGTTGAAGCAGTGGGAGCGTCCCATGTTAATCGTCTGTTTATAAGGCCAAAGAGGTCTATAATCTCAGAGAAAAATCATCTAAAATGGTAAGATTGTCTCTTCTTGCATGAAAAAAACTGGCAGGAGAAGGAAAGAGATTTTATCTGTTCTTTTAGTTTAGCTATGCTTTTGATCATCTGCTAATTTCAAAATATGTATCTTATTTAGGAACACATCCCTTTTGCACTCATTTTTGCTATTAAGATGATATCTGAAATTATTTGTGAAATCACTCACTGGTGACCATTGGATAACCAATACCAGTAATAATGAATGGAGGGCTTCATTTGATTTCGTTTTTGTCTTTGAAGAATAACAATGGACGGTGTTGTTTTCTAGTCCTAACAGTGAAAGTTCTGAGAACTTAGAAGTGGTGAGAAATAACAATTCCAGAATCTAGCTATAAACAAATCACTGCAAAATGCTGGCCATGATATGGCTATCCCTTCGATAACTACTGCGGCAGCACTTGCTTAGATTAGTGCAATTTGAAATACAAGTTTCGAAGAGTGTGTGTCACACAATGTTGATTTTCCGCTCTAGTGATCTCTATCCTTAAGGCTTGTAAACAGAATGAGCATCTTCTTTCTTTATCTGAAACATTTTCTCCTCAGGAAGAATAGATCAATTCTGTTCTCCCCGTGATACTGTGAAAAGATTTGGGCTTCTGACTACATGTTGGCACTACAGTTTTCAAAATTGAATGTTTTTCATCTGTCATGCGCTGTGACCTTGACAGTTAATGCTCTGTTAAATTTGTTTCAATGAAGAATCTAAATGGCAGACAAATACCATTGGTGTTTGGGGTAAGACTATGAGGTTACTGGTTAGAACTTGTACCGCTCTGTAGAACTCCGAAAGAACATTTGATCTGTGCATTCAAGAATAGGATTTGTTGGCATCAATTGAACCATGTTGAAGGTTTTTAAAAACCGAACCTCATGGTTGGTCATGTTAGGGGCTATAACCATAAGAACATGACCTGATGGTCATTTGAAATATGAAAGGCCTCTGCTAGGTATAACATCCCAGAACAGAATGTAATTAATTAGAACTTGGGATAACAGGACAGATTCACACCAGCTTTATTTAAACTAGTTTTCTTCTTTGGCAGAACGAGCGGCCTCCACTGCCTGCTAGTTGCCAGCCTGCACTTGCACACTTGATAAAGCGCTGCTGGGCAGCCAACCCATCCAAGCGACCAGATTTCAGTTACATTGTTTCTGCTTTGGAGAAGTACGATGAATGTGTCAAAGAGGGCCTTCCTCTTACTTCACACTCGGGACTTGTCAACCGGAATGTCATTCTGGAACGCTTGAAAGGCTGTGTATCCATGAGCTCATCTGTAACTGTACATGCTTAACTCCAATTCAAGGTATTGCCATCTCTCTAGTCCTTTATAGCCATTCACTTGCACATGATGTTCTTCCAGTCATCTGAGGTTATGGTCTGGTGGAGGAATATCAGTCAGTAAGGTTTTTTCAATGGTCCCAGTTTCCTAATTTTGATTGACCATAGAAGGTTGTTTCACTTCATAAGAAATATAATGGACGCCAAATTCTATAGGGAAGAGAGTATTGGATATGGATGCTGCTGTGATGCTAGAAGTTCGATAGCGTGGCGTATCCATTTTGTACCGGTATGCTGTGGACCATCCTTGGAAGCTTAAAAAAATAAACTTTATGTTTAGATCCTTCAATCATAGGCCTGGCATTAATGTATAAATAACAATGTTTTCAATATTTATTAAGCTCATACATCATTGTTTTCTTTTACTTCGAGGGGTCGATCTTCTGAATAAATTTTTTTGCAGTTTGTATCCCGGATTTGAAGGCTTGTTTCCCTTGTAGCAGGTGAAATGTTAGGCAGGCTGGAACTATGATAGCTAGCAATCCAGTTATAGGAAACTCCACCTAATGCCACCATTTTTCAACCTTAATAATTGATCATCATTTTCTATACAAATAGTAAAGTTAGGTTTAGCCCTAAATCATGATAGAAAATCGATTATGTCCAAGTAGCATCCATTAAAAATAAAAATAGTTGATACATATAGCATTTTGTTGCCTATTCTTCTTCTTCTTTTTGGTTTTTTCTCCATGATTTTCTCATCAGTTGTCCTAGGGTAGCATCATCCAAACAGTTGTTAGTTGTTTCCCATGCGTTCTAAATAATTTCATATCCTCTATTTTAGATTCTTTCTTTACGTTACACTGTGTCGTTGCTTTTGATGACCAGGTTCTGTCTCCATATTGGTCTTCTTCCTAACTGTTTATGTTTTTTGCTTCACTAAATTAGTTGGAAGTTGATTTATGACCGAGGAGAGAAATAAATTAAAATCCATAAAAAAAAAGGGGAAAAAAAGAAGAAGGTGGTCTATGCAATAATGGGTGATGGTGTCGATATGCTTTTGTGTCGATTAAAGAGCCTTTTAGGCAGCTCGGTCACATGCCATTTGGAAAAGCAGGATGATATGACACTTCCAGTGGTAGCATGGGCATCATGAGCTACTCTTTTCAGAGTAGATTACAATATTTAGTTCTTCAACCTCAAATCCTAAGCATGCATGAATTTCTTAACTTTTGACTGTGATGAGACCAGAAGTTGGCTTATCCAACGAAGCAAATTGATGGAGATGCAAGCTGCATGATCTATGAACTGTAGTAAATTATGAAGGACTTTTTGTATGGAATGTGGCCACTCTTTGTTCCTTTGATTTTAAGACAACAAGACCAAGTCAAAACCAGGGAGGTTAACTTATCCCAAGGTGGGTCACACACAAAAATGGGAGCAAAGATCAGCTGCGATGGAATTAGCTGCTGATAAGGGAGGTAAGGTCAATGTGGAGGAGCTTCTCGTTGCTTTGTGGCCGTCGACTGTCACCGAAATATTGACTGACCAATTCCTACGCGCAGCGAGAGTCAATGGGTAACATCATGTCATAGAGAGATGCTGCCCTGAGCATCATCGGGTCTTTTTTTTTACCATTTCAAAATCAATTCAAACTTTTGATTCCAATTAACACGCTTCAAAAATGACTCAGAGCCACTTGCTATGACTTCATGTATAATTTAATTATAAGAAAGTGATTTGAATACTTTCTGTTTTTTTTAAATAATATTTGCTAGGAAAAATCTCCAATTAATATATTTTTTTCATGGTTTTAACAAACTGAAATTAAAAACAAAAGGATCTGAAAGGCAGTACATGGCAGGAATCTAGTATAATTTAAGGAATGGGAATATGTGCCCAGAGATTTGGGCAAGCACAGTGGAGGCAAAGATTCGCATTCCAAATATAAAACTCATCGACTCGATTAGCAACAGCGTATTAAAAATAGCTAAAAACATTAAATTGATATTTTTCAAAACAAAGTACTCTAAAAAAACAATTTTATACGGAGAAAACAAACAAAGCTCCGGATGCTAGAGATTGAGGCGGACGGTGCGAATATCATCAGCAAAAAAGATGCCTTTTTGACGCCATTACACAAGCCATGATGAGCTTCAGTGGGAAATGACAACTGGAACTGACCCTTGACCAGGTCCATCACACCATGAAATCAAGATATATTTCTCTCTTCATTACAACCCAATCATGTTTTCGGTTGTTAGTTGTTGCTGGTCTATCAAGAGATGCTCCCCACCCAGCTATAATACCTAGCGTGGTGTGGAATATATGCTCACATTAATAGTTCATGGTGGAAAAAAGGATAGTTAGGTGTGCTTATACGGCTTTTGATTTCTCCTTCACTGAGAAAAATATACGAAACCACTTGTCAGTAGTGGAAAGGAGGGAGCATGTCAAGCCATGGCATGCACCTAACTTATGTTCTTTATTTTACAGATGCAGTCATCAGTACTTCATCCGAAAGGACACATCTTAGATGGAGATTTGTGCGTCGCAACGAAGTATTGCCAGGGGTTCCAATCGGGGAGGAACCCGCTTGCTAAATGCCAGTTAATTAACAGTATCAACATGCATGCATGTGGTGTAGAACTACATACCAAATCCATTTTCTTGGGCTCCAGGGTTCACGGGGTCCAAGGGTAGAAAATAAGGAGGAGGAGGGATGCGCCATAGGGAACACCGAAAAGAGGTTTGGACGCGAGTGGTGACACGAACGGTGGATTAGGGTGGCCTGACCTCTTTCTTCTTGTTTTTTTGTTTCTAAGAAAAAGAGATTCATCCATTCAAGGCAATAACCATTAATTACAGACCATGCATTTCCCTTTGCTTTAATCGAAGATTTCTTTTGGCATGCTTTTGCCGACCTCGATTACGACGACACCTACTTATTCCATTCCGTTCCCACCAGCAAGCCAACACACACCGCCTAGCTAGCAGCTACCTATAAAGCTCTCTTCATTGATTGAAGGCTTTTATTAATCACTTACGGAATCACACTTGCCCTACCATCTCTGCCATCAGCATGCAATTTACGAGCTCGGAAACCATTTGGCAAGGCATGCATTCCTCTCCAGGTTAAATTTCATGGATTTGCATGCCGTTTTTGGGGGGAAACTCTCTAAATGTAATGGCAAAAAAGGAAGACCGTTGATTCTTGAATCGTCTTCCTCTTAAATCAAATTCTTGAATGTTGAATGGAGCAGTGAGCTCCAAGATTAATATTAAGCATTAATTAACAAAAAACTACTAATACCAATGAGAACCACCACCTCACTTGATCAAGTAAATCAGAAAGCTAGCTAGATAAAGATGTAGTCTGTGAATTCGCTAGAAAAAAAAACCATAAAAATTGTTGATGATTCCAAACTAAGCCGCCATATTTGTACACTATAGATTAAAAAAGGATGGGAAATTAAAACAAGAAGAAGAAGAACCCTCCCTTTATGATCTTACATTGAAATGCCAGAAAAGTACTAGCCTGCAGGTTCTACGACAAATCAAATCCACCAGGCCTTTTCCATTTTTGTTTCGATCTAATTCACTAACCCAAAACACCCCATATCCTCTCCCCGATGAAGCTCACCAGTCTCCTGACAGACCCCTTCTCCGTCCCTTCTTCACCCCCACCACCACCACTGCTATTTCCATCCACTGAATCAGTCTCATCCAGCTGCTTGTCCTTCGTTCTCAACTCTGGCCTCTTGATCAACTCACCAGAACCCTGACTGTTTCCCTTCCTTTTCCTGTCTTTCCTGTTCTTGTTGCCGCTTGTAGCACTGCTCTTGCCTTGTTTCAATAACCAATCCTCAAAAGCATCAATAATCTTATGAATGAGCTGCCGGTTAGGAGACGAGTCCCATCTAATCCAATAACTCATGTAGCATCTAAAACAATCACAGCTGAACATAGGAGGGTGGTCATGACTATTGCTGCTGCTGCTGCTCTTGGTGTAAGAAGTTGTCTTCTGGTTACAGCTACTCTTGCGGCTATTAATATTCGACCAGTTGCTGTAGAAGATATTGTTATTGCCTGAGCAGGTGATGAGATAGGCCAAGACCTCTCTGTCCTCTGGGGAAAGAGCAGCTGTGAGGGCAAGGATGGTGACCGGAAGAAAAGACAGGTGGTCTGATATTACTGGCGTTGATGGATGCACCTTGCCTTTACGGTATAACTTCTTCATAGCTGATACGCTGGATAGAATGGATGCTGTGGGAGGAGAGGAGAGGTGGGGTTATTTTCTAGCAGAGGCAAAGACTGGAAGTTAAAAAAGACTTTGGAAATTTGACGAACGGAGAGAGGTTATTATTAAACACACTCACACACAATGATAGCATAGGGGTTGGTGACATAGTTTTGGAGGGACATGAGGAGTACAAGCTAGTGTGTGAGCAGTTCTATTGTGTTTGTCAGATGAAGGCGGTACTGTCCGCAGCAGTACTCCGAGTTTGAGTGAATCATAAGACGGAAAGTAAGAGCAGCAAGTACTGATGTGATGGGACCTTCTTCCTGTCTAGTCACTTATGTCCCTCTTTACACGCCACTCTTCCATCAATAGGAGTTGGTGGCCTTGATGGCCAGATTAGGGCTAGTTTTTCTTCTTTTAAAAATAAAAGTAAAAAGTAAATAATCCACAAGAGTTACTGTTTCCTTCAGGATAAAAATGAAAAGAAAAAAGAAAAGAAAGAAAGAAAGAAAAGATAACAGATTTTTGCCAAAATAATTTTAATTGATTAAATGATCATAATAATAAATCTAAAATTAACTAAATATACAAATTAAAAGATCAAATACAGTTTGAGTAAAGAGGAAATAGGCTGACATAATAACAAAAACATGAAAGAAGAAGAAAAAAATCAAATGAAATATTAAAAATAAATATTCTTATAACAATTGAAAAATCTCAAATCCCAAGTAAGTCACATGACATGCTCACCTGTTGTCCCTTATTATACGTTCCAACAAATAATTTTCACCCTTCTTATGCGTGTACCATTCGCGTCCACAGCCAAACAGAAATGGGAGTCTACTAGCCGTGTGTATCCCTTTGAATTATCCTGGTTGGGAAATAATTTTTACACGCATGCACTTCCATGGTCTTCAGGCATGACAGTTTGACCGCAAGCTCTAAGTGGGGCCAGCTTATCAATTCCCTCCTGCCTTCCATGCAAGTGCAAGTCCATCCCTGAGCAGAATTGTTTTGCTACAGCTCAACAATTGGAGCATGATTCAATTCAAGCCATTAACTTGCGTTCCCCTTCTTATTTTACGACCCCGTCAACCCACAAAAGTCGACGGAAGAATAGTTTGAAGAACTACAGCATCCACTATCAGTATATGAAAATGCTCAGAATGTTTCAGTAGTTGACCGCTTCATACAGGAATCATTTTGCCACAACATGCATAATATCTGAAGATTTGTTCCCCCCGATACATGTGACAGACGCATGCAAGTCCAACAGTACCCAGAGTTCTATGAAGAACTTGGCAGATGAGTCTTGATCTACGATTCCAGGTATTTTAACTGTTTACATGAATGCCTCTATCAAATAAAAAAAATCTCAGCAAAATCTAAGCGAATCCAAGCTTGTTTACATTATCAGAATTTATTTACTATTGCTATTTTAATGGTTATTTTTATTCCATGTAATAGAAAATGAGATATGCTAGGAGAATATTTTGCAATTTTGTTTTTTTATATTGTATAAATAATCATATTGAAATTTAATAAACTAATATGTCAATTAGAAAATTTTACTTTCTCTTTAATATATACAACAAATTGATATCAAAGTTGATGTTCCCGAGGGACTTATATATTAAAAGATCCTAAACACAATCTCCAAACACTTGTGAGATTGAAAGAGTCTAAACACCACCTTCACTTATTATCTAAATATAACACTTCTAATATAAACTCAGAAATGTTATTTATTGCAATTGCACCTCCTGTATTTATTGGGATCACTTATCATGTAAGACCTAAACTTTTGATCTAAATCTAAATTCAAGTCAATTCAAACTCAATCTAAGTTAACTTAGGTATTTAAGGAAGAGTTACAAGAGAATTTTTTTTTCTCTTCTAATTCCTATCGCTGTTGTGACCCTCCTCTCTTCAAACTAAAGAGTTCAGTTTTTTGATCTTGAGTTTTTGGTTCAAGAAAGGTGGAAGTAACAAGTAAGTTGTTCTCTTTCATATTACTTTCGATTATAGTTTGTTTATAGAATGATTAAAGAAGATATTAGAGTTTATAAGGATTGCAAGTCTATATTATTAAGATTGATTTATGATTATTAAGGGTTTGATTTTAGATAATTAATTAGTATGTTGTTGAAAATAAGAATTTGAGTTGATTTGTTTAAATTAATTTTTATGGGTTAAGAAATTCAATTTTACCTTGCTGTAAAATTTGGACAGAACAGTCTTGAAGTTGAAGATGATCAAATTTTATTTTGATCCTTAATTTGTGAAAGTTTTAGTGTAGTCCCCAAACTTTGAAAAAATTACAATTTCACCCCTAAATGTGTTTTGAGATTTTGAAAAGTGTTATTATGAGGTTAAGGATGATGAATATCAGTTTGATAATTGATATGGAATATTTTTAGTTTGGTCCTTTAATTTTAATAATTTACATTTTAGTCCCTAAACTTTAAAAACATTGCAGTTTGGTCTTTGTGTCATCCTAGACAGAATTAAGGATGTTTTAAGGGTAGAATTTCAGTATGCCTATGTATTTATAGTTTACTCTAGTTTTGGAAAAATTATATTTTAGTCTCTGTTTTAGATAACTATTGTTTTAGTCCCTAAACGTAAGAAATTAAACCTTGTTTTCTTTTCTACACTGGAATTTTTTATTTGTGTTATTTTGAGTTGCTTTTGAGTATATGTTATATATTTATTGTAAGTTCCTCTAACGATCTTTAATAGGTTTTTCAGGTCTTTCATTTGATATTCCTTTTAATCTATATTCTTTCCAATAAGTGGGATAATCTTTAATATGCATATAATATAAATAAATATGTACGTTGATTATATGATGAGTACGATTAGTTAATATTTTGAATATTTATATATTTTGCTTTATTTTCCTAGTACTCATCTATTCTTGAATTTATACTCGCATTTTATCGAGTTAAATTCTATTTGATACAATATATATTTCTTTGATGATTCTATAAATATCTATTATGCCTTGATATAGGACTTGTCAGCAACTCCATGCTAACGGAGAGTAGTTAGCCTATATGCACATAGTATTTTGTATACCTAGCTAGTGAGAGAAGCATCAGCCTATAGCAACTGATCATCCTACAGTGATCACCTTTGGGTGTTATCTAGTCACCTTTAAATGTCATCTAATTTCTGACATGTATTCCACTATATTATGATTAATATGTATATATACATGTATATTTATATGTATATCAAGATAAATTATCTTGTAAACTGTTAATATCTTAAATTTATATTAAATATTATTCCCTCACTGAGTTGGTTGAACTCACCTCTTATTTTTAATATTATTTCAGGTTCTTAGTTTCTGTTAGCAGGTGGACTTTGTTGAGCGTTCATGCTTCTTCAGTTTTGGTCGGTATGCCATACTTATTTTATGAGGCTTTCCTTTTAGTTTTGATTTGATGTCCTAAACGCTCCATTATTACTTTGTTTTAATTAAGTTTGATTTTTGACAATGTAATGAATATTATAAATTATTGTTTTTATTTTAATTACTGATAAAGAGTTTTAAACTATATTTTGGTTTCATCAGTTTTGAATAATATAATATTTTTAAATATTATAAAATATTATGTATTTTTAAATAACTTGTTCTTTTGATATGTTCGTTCTAAGGCTTAGCGTAGGTGGGAGGTCCTTTCAACACCGCTCATACGTTGCCAGTTACGAACTCGGGATTCAGGTTGTGACATATAAAGTATAGGTTGTTAGAATGGAAGCCTATCTTAATGTTAATGATCTATAGGAAGCAGTTGAACAAGTATATAAAGTGTAAATCCTGTCAAACAATCCAACTGTCGTACATATCAAAAATCACAAAGAGAATAAGTAAAGAACATCGAAACCAAAAGCAACTCTGCTTGTAGTAGTCTTATCCATTATTTTTTATAAAATAATAACTCTAAAAACAACAGAGAAAATATGGGATTTTCTGAATGGAGAACATGAAGGATATGAGATAATCAAAAGGATGCAAGTGCTGAACATAATCTGAGAATTTGAGTTACAAAAGATGAAAAAATCAAGGAATATTCTAACAAACTTCTTATTATTGTTAACAATATAAGATTCCTTGGCACTGATTTTTCTGATTTTAGAATTGTTCAAAAAATTCTAGTAACAATTACAATGAAGTTTGAGACAACAATCTTATCTTTAGAAAATTCTAAAGATCTGTCAAGTATTACCTTAGCAAAGTTATTGAATGCATTACAAGGAAAAGAGCAAAGGAGACTGATGAGGCAAGAAAGAACTGTAGATGGTGCATTCTTTGTCAAATCTCAAATTAATCGTGATGGAAAGAACAAAAAAAAACAGAATAACAAGTTTGAAGGCTCTGCATTCAACACCAGAAACAATAAAACCAACAATACTCAAAGCTTTCCTCCTTGACCTTACTGGAAAAAAAAACAATCATCCTAAGAATAAATGTTGATGGAGAGCTAATGTATGTTATTTTAAGTGTGGTCAATTAGGGCACATGAAAAAGATATGCAAGGCTTATAACAAGAAACCAAAGCCAAGGTTGTCAATGATCAACATCAGGAGGAATATTTATTTGTGGTATCATGTTTAGCCATAAAACAATTCATAGAAAATTAGCTCATCGACAACGGTTGTACAAATCATATAACTCATGATAGAAAGCTCTTCACAAACCTTGATATAAATATTATTTTCAAACTCTAGATTGGAAATGGAACTTACCTGAAAATAGAAGGAAAATGAACAGTAGCTATTAAAACACACAATTTTTAAATTAATTTCAGATGTACTATATGTTCCTGAAATTAATTAAAACTTGTTAAGTGTTTCCCAGTTGTTGGACAAAGGTTATAAAGTGTTGTTTGAAGATAAAAGTTGTATGATTGAAGATGTTGAGGGCATAGAAGTCATCAATATTTAAATGAAAGGTAAAAGTTTTGTACTGGATTTAAAAAAAAAAGCATGCTACTATATATAAAGAGGTCAATTATTCAATGTTTTGACATAAGAGAATGGGGCATTATCATTATAAAACATTATTTTTCATGGAAAAGAACAACATGGTGAAAGACTTGCCAAAATTATGAAATGATTTTCTTATATCAAAATGAAAAGCTGTCAAGACTTCCATTTCAACAAAGCAAAGCCTAGAGAGCTACACAGAAGTTGCAATTAATTCACACAGATGTTAGAGGACCGATGAACACAACATCTCTAAATGGCAATAAGTACTATGCTACCTTTATTAATGGTAATTCTCTAATGTATTGGATTTACTTTATGAAATTCGAAGCTAAAGGAGCTAATATATTTGAAAAGTTCGAAGCTTGGATTAAAACTCAATGCAACTATAAAATGCAGGTAATCAAATCCAATAATAGTACTAAATACACTTCTGAAAAATTTAACAGATTTTATGAAATGATCTTCTTATATGTACTTTTTGTCAATATAAAAAGCTGTCAAGACTTCCATTTCAATAAAGCAAAGCCTAGAGAGCTACACAGACATTGCACACATCATCTCTAAATGACGGTAAGTACTATGCTGCCTTTATTAATGATAATTCTATAATGTATTGGATTTGCTTTATGAAATTCAAAGTTAAAGTTGCTAATATATTTGAAAAGTTCAAAGCTTGGATTAAAACTCAATGCAACTGTAAAATGTAGGTAATCAGATCCAATAATACAACTAAATACACTTTTGAAAAATTTAACATATTTTATGAAGATGCAGGCATTGAACACCAACTAATAACACCATATTCTCCATACATAAAAAGGTTGTGGAAAGAAAACATAGGATAGTGATGAAGATGATGAAATACTTACTTTATGATAAAGGACTGCCCAAGAAATTCTGGGCTGAAGCAGATAATACATTAGTATTCTTATTAAATATATTGCCAATAAAAGCTTTGCATATAAGGACTCTATTTGAAGCTTAGTTTGGCTACAAACCAAAGCTAATTAATTTGAAGATATTTGGTTGTTTATGTTTCTCTTATATTCCTTAAAATAAGGTAAATAAATTGGATAAGAAAGCTAAAGTGGAATTTTTATATGCTACAATGTTGTTACAAAAACCTACAGAATCTGTATACCTTAAAGAAACAAAGTAATCACCAGCAGGGATGTTCAATTTTTTGAATTTGACAGCTAGGATTGGAAGGATTTCAAATATATTGAAGATTAAAATCAAAAGAACAAAATAAATGATGAACTTATGAGAGGAACTAGTTGTCTTGCTAATATCTAAAAAAAATACAATGTTGCTGTAATAAAAACTACAAATTATAATGAAGTTGCAATAAATCATAAATGGTTAGATACAATAAATAAAAAGCTAAAGATAATTAAAAAGAATTAAACATGAGAATTGGTAGACAAATCTCAACATAAAAAAAGCCACAAGAATCAAATGGATTTTTAAGACCTAAATGGATTCTGATGGTTTTATGAATAAATACAAGGCAAAGTTAGTTCTCAAGGGATATGCTCAAATGTTTAGGATAGATTTTCTAAAACATTTGCTCCAGTTGAAAGGATAGATGTAATAAGGATGCTGTTAACACTTGCTATACAAAAAGGCTGGACTTTACATCAAATGGATATCAATTTAGCTTTTTTGAATGGATACTTGGAGGAAGAAATCTTTGTTAAACAACATAAAGGTTTTTCTATTACAGGATAAAAAAAAATCAGATTTTTCAACTAAAAAAGCCTTATATAGCTTAAAGCAAGCTCTAAAAAAGGCTGGTACAACAGGATTGATACAGAACTTAGGCCTTATATGTAGTTTAAATGAATCTACTCTTTACATTAAAGGAGCTAAAGGATAGATACTTATCATATCTCTTTATGTTAATGATTTGTTGATAACAAAAAGTTGTAGAGAGCAACTTGACAAGTTTAAAGAAGAGATTAAATTTGTTTTTAAAATGACAGACCTTTAAGGGATGATTATTTTTCTTAGCATTGAAATATTTCAAAAACAAAATGAAATATTTCTATGTCAGCATAAATATATAAAGGAAATTCTTAAAAAGTTTAACATAAAATAATATATGCCAACTACAACACTAATGAATCAAAAGGAGAAGTTTTGCAATGAAGATAAAGATGGAAAATTGGATGAAAAGCTATACAGAAGCCTAATAGGTTGTCTAATGTATTTGACAGCAATTAAACTAGATATCATACATGTTTGAAGTCTATTATATGATCAAATTCAGTCAAGTTGGAAAACTCAATCTTCATTACTACTCTAACAGTGATTAGGCAAGAAATATTGATGACATGAGAAGCACCTTTGGTTATTGTTTTAGCTTTGATTCAAGTGTTTTTTCATGGAGCTCAAATAAAAAAAATTATTGCTTAATCTACAGTAGAAACTGAACATATTGTTGCTATTGCCTCTGTAAACTAAGCAATTTGGATTAGAAAACTATTGATAAATTTGAAGCAAAATGAAAGCACACAACTATTTATAGACAACTAAGCTGCAATACTGATCTCAAATAGTCTGGTATTTTATGGTAGAACAAAACATTTCAAAATTAAATTTTTCTTTCTAATAGATGTTTAACAAGAAGGAAAACTGAAGCTGTTTTACTGCAAAACAAAAGAACAACATGCAAACATCTTAACAAAAACACTTCCCAAGCTTAAGTTTGAGTATCTGAGATAGAAGTTGGGAGTTTGCAGTTTTAGAGTCAATGAGGAGAATTTTTGACCAAGAATAACTCTATAAGCAAAATAAAACCTCAACAGAATCTAAGTTTGTTTACAATATCAAAGTTTGTTTAGTGTTGCTATTCTAATGGCCATTTTTATTCTATATAATAGAAAATCAAATATGTTAGGAGAATATCTTGCAATTCTATTTTTTCTTTTTGTATAAATAATTATATTGAAATTCAATAAAGTAATATGTTCTTATACATCTGCAATTAGAAACTTTAGTTTTCTCTTCAATATATATACAACATTAACTCATTGTTTATTGATTAACTAAGACCAGGATAAACTAGTACACTTTTTAAATAATTAAAGTTTCATGCCTTGAATGATTACAAACAAAAAAATTCAAGAGATCAAGATATATCACTATAAACTCACAACTTATATCAGCTTGTTCAAGGAAATGAGGCCTTGTTTGTCCAACTTCAACCAAAATTTGATTAGTCATTCATGCAACCATAAAATTGGTATCTGTGTACTTGAAAGCTGGATTAATCTTATGAAATCCGAAAAGTGATATTCATAATTATAAGTCAATTACAAAGTAATAAACATTGTAACTAAGATTAAGGTAGTTGATAATACGATGACAAAAAAAATATGATATTCATATCATAGAAATATGATGACAACAGTGGAAACCATATTAGAATAGAATTTTCAGGAATCTGCATATTCCAACTCTGAGATTGGATAGCACTTATGTTTATCACTATAAGTACTCTCTTTACATCTGGTGAAATTTGTTCCATGATATAAGAATTTAAGGGAATCCATCCATTAAAGATTTTGCCATTGCCACCTCTTAAAATTTTTAGGTACAGAAAAACAATAGTCAATGTCAAAGCACCCATGAGATGTTAGAATCTAAAAGTCCTTTTAAAAAAACCAAGATCATTTTTCAAAGTAGTATGGGTAAAAAGACCTTCTTGGCTAAATCCACACACAAATTCATTTTCAGGATTTGTCCTAGGAGCTATTTTCTTGTTTATTATTGAATGCACATTCCAAACAGCTTTCAACAAGGGGCTTTCATCTTTTAAAGAATCCTGAAGGATGTTGAAAAAATAAATTTAACTACAACACACAAAATCCACACCTTAATTGTTATGGCATCAAAAGCAACTAACATTTTCATCTTGGATATTTAAGGAAAGTATTGTGAGGATTATCTCAAGATTTAAGTAAAAGAAAATGGATAAATATACTATATAGGGTTCTTTATCAAGCAACATTGATTAAAACTTGCATAACTTATTTCATACATGGGTACTTTATGAGTGTAATCATCCCAACGCAGAATTCAATGTTTTAAAACATAAACAAATAAAGAAAAAAGATATTATAGGTATTAATATAAGGGTAATAATTCAATCAAGCTACAACTATAATATCAAAATATCATATGTCAATTCTTTCAGGATCAGATGATTAAGATAATGTGGCTTGTAAACAATCAAAAGCAATGCAGAAACACCATGCAGTAGCAATATACAAGCTTATCACAGAAATTTCTATAAAAAAAGTTTCTAGCTTATTTAGAAAAAGATAAAGGGTTGGCTGTTGATAGTTAAGAAGAAGAACAATAAGCAGAAAACATAATTACTTTCACTACTAGCGAATTTACAAAAATAAAGGAAAAGAAATATCTAACCATAAGAATTAACAATAAATTCATTGTGAACACAATTTATTTCCAACAAAGAAAAATTAAGTGTTTTCCAATATAATGGTTAAATGTTATAAGATAAGATAAAAGAATTGAGATCAAAAGATCTGCAATGTAGAGAGACCAATCTGAAAAGATATAGAAACCTTTCTTACAGCTATTATAGGTATCTTTTAGATGTCAAACCATGATGGCATTTTAGCGTCATCTATAAAGACAAGCCACATACTATATAAAGAAATGGGTTCCATGAAGCAAGAAATTTGAAAATATCTTATTGTTAGAATAAACAACTTGTAAGGTTGCATATAAAAATGAGCTCATCTTTGGGTATTTATGAATAAAAATTAAAAAGAAAAAAGATACATTAAACAACTAAAAAAGACACCTAAAAGGAGGAAATTATAAAGATTAATATGATCTAAAACTCTATAATTGCAATAAACCATATAGATGGATACTATGTTAAAACTTGTTTCACCCAAAAACAAAAAAGGATTATAAGTTAGAGATAAAAGTAACTAAAAATAATGAAGGTGAAGGTAAATCAAATACATCAATATTTAAGAGTGGCAATCCACTTGATTGTTCTGGAAAATCTTAAAAAAGAAAAATAAAGTAATAAAAACATAGCAATAAAAAGAAAAGATACATAGAAAGTACCATACGATGTGATTTTCTTGAACCCTTAATGAATTGTGCCACCAAATAAATTTTTTTCTAGAAAATAACATCAATATATCTGATTCAATGCCTTATAATCTTCATAGTACCTAAAACGAAAGAAAGTTTCTCAGTGACATCTTTTTCCACTAACTCTTCTTGTTAGGTTCAATTTGTGCTCTCTATTTGTTAAGACTAATAACAACTTACAAGTAAACTGACAAAAAACATGACATTTCCAGACTTTTCATTTCTCATCCTTGTCAAATCCCCATCAAATTCCAACATTCTAATGAATCAGTATCGACAACGATAAATATTGTATATCACATCAGTCATCTAATGACATTCCTAATTGATAAGCGATTAGTAACAAATAGAATTTAATAATTGGTAATGAAATAACAACAACACCAATTGGGAGTTATCCCCTAAAGGAAGAAAAGACAATTGTTAAGGGCTAAGGTTCGAATCTAAGAGAAATTCTAGAGAATGAGTGCTAGCCTGAGATTTTCTTGCCATTCTCCTCGATAACCAGCCTAACCATTTGAACAAACATGCAACAACTATTTCAAATAATTTTGCATACAAATAAAATTTGATAAATTTTCTTATATAAAGCCCTATGAAAATATTATTCAAAACCACATGAAGAGAGAACCATGAAAAAAACAAACTAATTCCTTAAAATGCGTAAAACCCCAAACCCATAATAATGATTAAGTTGTCTAACTAGAAAATCCATTCAAATCACTAGTCAAAGATTAGCTAAATTGAACAAGTCTTGATCTTAATTATCCCTAACTAAATGAAGTAGTTACTCTTTCACTAAATCAGCTAAATTAATAAGATTGTAAGAAAAACAACAAACAGTCGTGTAATTATATAAGACATGTACGTATAAGAGGAACTAAATCAAATAACCACTACCCAAAAGTGATAAGCCATATAAATGGCACGACTAATCACAAAACAAATGAATTGTGACAAAATAATGTAAAGAATATATATATATATATATATAAGGAAGGACTAGCATAAAGTACCACATGATGTGATATTTTTTAACTCTTAATGGTGAATTATGCCATTAAATTGATTTGTTTTAGGTTAATTCGTTGCATTCTATCTGCTGATTCAATGAGCAGTTCAATTACAAATTCCAAAAGCAATTAATCTTGTGCATTACTAAAAATCCAAAGCATTAAAATATACTTTTCATGATTTCCTTTCAATCTAATTTTTTTGTTAGCTTCACCTTATGCTTTCTTTTCCCTGCCACCAAAATAACAGCTCATAAATTAACTAAAAGACATAAATCCTCAACCAATATTAAAAAATGCTACCATACTCTACCTTAAAAGTTCCCAAAATCAATCTAAGTTTATTTTTAAACAATTGACCATGATTCTTTACCATTACCTATCTATACAAACACTATTGACTAATAGGACCCTGTAAAAATATTTTTAATAGATTAGAGATCAATAAAAAAGAAAAAGAAAAAAAATTGATGCCACTCATAACAATGAAGGCCCAATAACTAAAAAGTTCATTTAGATTCACTGGCAAAAACTCTCAAACTAGATTAAATCTAAACTCTATAATTAATAACAACAACAACAAAAGTAAGATAACCTTGAAGGATATAGTTCAAATGATCGTTTACTTTCTAGAAATCGCTAGTTCAAGTCTCATAAACCTTAGAGTTATTAGAGGTTTACATGGTTGTTAACTTCAGAGTCTATAGAATTAGTCGGGGTATATATAAGCTGACCCAGAAACCAAAGTTAATTTTAAAAAATATATATGATGATAATGGACGTAAGAATATAGTGTGGGGCTTACATTGTTAGAGGTAGGGGAAATAGAAGCAGAAAGCAAAGACCATTTGGTGGTATGAAATTCAGGACAAGCAAAAAGAGTCTTGATGAGTGCATTGGCAGGGCCTGAATCATTTGAGAAGAGAAAGAAGAAGAAGAAAAAGAAAAATATAGGTTTTTGGGCTGAAAAAAACCAGCTATGAAGAATATAGCAGTGCTAAAAAGGAAGATCAATGAAAAAATTGTTACTGATCTTTTTGTTGTTGTCAATATTAATAGAAGCTGGTACATTGTTTTTAGTTTTTCATGGTGACCTAAATTTAATTGCCGCATCCATTAAGTATTTATTTTTCAAAGTTATAAAAATATGTATTTAAATTAAAAGTTTTGATGATATGATTAATTAGTTTTTTATATAATAAAAATATTAAATTTTCTTTTCTATTCCTACCGGAACAAAAACACCCTCCATCACTATGCTAAAAAAGAAAAAGAAAAAAAAAAGCGCACATATTCAGAGGCAATCCATCACGTCGAGGGGGTGAAGATGTGTATAGTTGAGTCCAAAACCCGTTATGGTTAGCATGCTATTGGGACCATGGTTGCATACGAAGAAGCGACAAGGGCTTGGAGCTTTTAGGGAAGAATACTCGGGTCTCATGATTGATGCCGTAGGAACTCACCGAGCTTGAAGAGACAAGCTGGCTGCAACCAAAGCTGAACGCACTAGCAACAAAGGTGTCTCCATTTTTATTTTATTTTCTCTGTTGTGAAATAGTTTGGGCTATTAGAAACCTTTTCTAGACCGAGCAAGATCCTCACTGGGTCGATGTGCCATGGTCTTCTTGCCATACACTCACTCTGCCTCAACAATGAAACCAGTCCTATGGATTCATTCTCAACAGTTCACAATTTATCTAGGCCCCTGAGATTTATTAACTATTAAGCCTTCTAATGAAGACAAGTGCCCATTTCCTTTTTTCGGCTGAGCGAGGCACCCAGCTAGGGACTGCATGCATCCATACAACAAAGGCCTCAAGCAATCGAGTCTGGCTTTCTACAAGATGGGCTGGATGACTGACCTTATCAAGACAGTTTCGCACCTACATACAAAAGGGCCTTCTGATATTTCAAAATGCCATGTGAGTTTTGATGTAACGCGTGCTCTGCTCCATGAAATGGGGGTTGACACGAAAAAATGGGTACCAAAACGGGCTCACCTCACTCCATGAAATGAAGAGCCTGTTTGGTATTGTTGAAAAAAAATATTTTATAAAAAATATTTTTAATTGAGATTGATTTAAAAAAATAAATATTTAATTAAAACTATAGTTAAAATTAAGATTGAATAAAAAATAATTTAATGTGTTTGGTTAAGAATAANTTATTATTATATATGAAATAAATCATACTTAATATAAAATATTTTTTATTATTTCATAAAACCATTTATAATTTTATTACATATAAAATAAATTCGAGAAGAAGTATAACTTCTATAATTTTTATAGTATATAATAAAATTAGATAAAATATTATCAAGTATAAAATTTATTTTACACTAATTTAAAAAAATATTAAAAAATTACCAAACTTTAAAAAAAACAGTGCAAGTGAACAGTGTACTCATGCACAGTGTTAATTTTAATTGCACTGTTCATTGAACAGTGCAAGAAAAGCAGCCTTCAGCTGCTCCTTTCAATCCTGCGTTCTAAAATGGAGTCCATGAACAGTACCTAGTGATTTTTCCTTTACCAAACACTTGCCTCCTGCGTTTTACTTTAAACG
The DNA here is from genome assembly GCA_015708895.1 of Populus ilicifolia. Classification (NCBI taxonomy): domain Eukaryota; kingdom Viridiplantae; phylum Streptophyta; class Magnoliopsida; order Malpighiales; family Salicaceae; genus Populus; species Populus ilicifolia. The sequence goes on along the minus strand of SRLM01002076.1, from coordinate 176,221 downwards.
CAACTTTTAACGCGTAAACAAACGGTCTCGAATACGCAGATATAAGCAAGTTTCAGAGCTATTCTGCTGATAGAAACAAACATGTGACAGCGCAAACGTAGCTTATCTCTTGGATGGTTAAAAAACTCGTCTCACCAAATACTAGCTTTCATTTTCTTAAATCCAATCACCAACAATCTCGGGCCCATGATTTGTAGCGGCTGCAACAAGGCCATAAAGCTATTTCTTGCAGAGCGATAACCGCAACCGAAAAGGTTTCATCATCCGCATTATGATCCCCAATCTCATTTTCTTAGAACCCAGACACCGACAATCTCCAGCTAGCCCCATGATTTCGCAAAAGGTCTTATCATGTGCATTGTTACCCCCCCGTGTCAGCTCAGAGCAGCCCCACACTTAACCGGAACTACATCTGAATGCAGGGGAGTCCTAAAGTCGTCAATTTGTAGTTACTACATGGAGTATTAGAGAATATTGAGATAAGGATAGTTGAATGACAATCATCATTGGTTAATTTACGCTCATTAGCTATTTGTATAAACAAATGATTCTTATATTCAAATGGACAACCAAAAGAACGGGGAAAGACATGGTGAGCTTGCTTGAAAAATTTAGGCAACTCGAAAAATCAATATCAGAAATGGAATAGATAAATAGATGAGTACACGCCAATAATGTATGAAAAAAGCTCATTAGTCTATCGAGGGGCTAGCAGATATGTCTAGGATGAAAACTTACAATAAAGTGGATAGATAGATGAAGAAAATTTAAACAGGAGGTTTCGATAAGGTGGCAGTAACAACAGAACAAGGGTGATTGTTTGACAACACTGAGACCCCACATGTGAAGCAGCTGATGATCAAGAAAGAATCAGCATGGTCAAAGGCACATGCTTACAGATATTGGAAAAACCAGAAAGTAGAATCTCCTCTCCAAGACCTGCAAAATAAAGATTGCATTGAGGGAAAGAAGCAAGTAAAGGTGAGAGCCCAGGGAGATAGGGAGTACCTAGAAATCCATGGGAGAGGAGGCAGAAGCAGTAGAATCATGGGCATGGTGGTATTGAGGAATGATAGTTTGGGTGATGAGATCCAATTGAGAAAGGATGTGTTCCAATTTGCTGAGACAGATTTCATTAGAGATTCTACAAGTGTAATCACTCTTCTCGAAGGGACGATACTCACAAGCACTTTTTATTTCATTCCTCAAAGTAAACTGAATATCCTGCTCGTTACAGCTATTAAATTATAATAATTGAAAGAAAATAATTTAAAAAAAAAAAGAGAGAGAGAGGGGAAGAAGGGGTTAGACCTTGATCATTTGCATGAAGTCACGGCAATGGTTGTTGATGAATTCTTTTCGAGGACCTGTTGGATTTGAAAGCTCATCCATTACTCCTCCTGCTACCTCCAAAACCCTAACCACTGTCTGTTGCCCCCATCCAAAACAAATAACTATTCTCTGCTAACCAGATTTCAAGTCGTCAAATCAATTAAACAAATAAATTACCTTTTCGACGTTTTGAAGGCGCTGCAGAGATGTGTTTTGCGTCTGGGAATCCATTGCTGTGTGCTCCCTTGCGATAGATAGTCCACTCCTCGCTTCTTTTCTGTCCTCCTTTCTCTCTCTCTTCCTCTAGTCTCTCTCTAGAAGGAGGGCCCGCAGATTGATAAAACAGCCTGCTTTCTTTTTATTTATCGGGAACTCATAAACGACGTCGGCTGAGGGTATTTTGTGAATGTTGTTTAAGTGGCTGGGCCAAGGGAAGGAAAAGCAAGAGGAGGAAGCGCTGATGACTGCTGTCTCCTCTAGACGAGGAGTCGGCCAGCGGGTATGGACAGGCCATTGAACAGGGAAGGCAAGCAATGCGGCAATATATTTCTTTCTCCGGTCCACCAAATAATTTGAATTATGGAACAGGATTCTGTGGGTTTTGATTTACAAAATGAATCCAGGAGGGATGGCATTGGATATTCATCCTACTACAACAACTGAATTATGAATTGCGAATGAGCCTTCAATGGAAAATCTTGAATTTTATTCGTGATTATGATTGGATAGGAGGAATACGATACCTCTCCGTGCATGCATCAGTTACTGGCTAATATAAAATGGGGAACCTCCAGAAATTTAATGGAAGATGTGATATTTATTATTCAGAGAAATGCAATGGATTTTTTAACAAAGAAGAAACGTAGCAGAGGAGAATTCCGTTTTGGATTTTTAAGCTTGTTCTTTATTGAAAATAACCTTGGTATTTATAGCCATTCTACAATTCATAGCAGAAAATACTAAAAAGAAGGAAGAAGATACTCCTATCAACTTGATTGGGTTTGATGAATAGATCTCCATCAACATTGGAAAGATGAGAGATAAGTTGGGCAAGGCACCAGATTGCACCACTCAAGTTCCTCTCATCTCCCAGGAGTAATACCACCACCATGCACATTGAAAAATTGTGGCTCGTCTTTAATTTCCCAATTCCATTTCTATATCTTTTGTGATCAAATCTGGTGCTGTAAATCTTTCTATTGGAGCAACAAGCATGTGCCAAATCTGTAGAAAAATACAGCATGCAGAGCTTGAATTCTTTAATTAATGAATCATTTTAGTAATTGCCATTAAAGATTTATAAGCACTTCTACATCTGCAGGCACGATTACTTTTCTGAGGCAGAAGCTGCGGTTGCAAAGTAATAATCTTATTTTGAATCTCCTGTAAGGAAGCCACTCTGCCTTCTCGTAAGGCTTTGGATGGTTCAGCAGTGATTTGGATGCAGCAATTGGTAAGTTGAAGAACATTTCGTTGTGCTTTTCAAAGCCATGATAACCACAAGTGCTATCTGCAGATTATTTCCTTTTTGAGTGAATAATTTGCAGTTCTTATTAGTTTGAGCAGCTGTAAAATCTTACTTCGTAAATTGCTCTTCAATCGTTCAATTTTTGTTGTCCCTGGAGTCGCATAGGTTCAATCATCTTCTATCTAACATGCCTTACCAATGATAAAAACGGATTGAGATCATCTCCTGCTCCCTTCATGTTTTTTTAAATTAAAATAGTTGAATTTAATACATAAATGAAATTAAAAGAAGAAAAAAAAATGAAATTAATAGAAAAAACCCTCAACTCTACTCTACTCAACTCTTTACCACCCAACTCTCACCCTTCCCTTGTATCATTGGCTCATGCATTGATTCATCAATAACAAGAACGAGATCTATAGAAGTAGAGATGTAATAAAGATCCACCAGTAGCTTTTCCTTAAATTTAGACCGCCTGAGTGCACATCAGTCCTGCCCGCATCAATCCAAGTTTTACCAAGCAGTTACACGAATGAAATCCATGGTGGTTGGTCTAGAAACCAGAAACCACCAGGTTCATAGATCAATCCTAACATCACTTTCAAGTTTAGAAAAAGTAGTCACTAACATTATGTTTAGAACAGAAGATTCAATCAACTATCGTTTTACCTTTAGGCATACAAAACCACAAGTCTCAAATGACATTTCAAGAAAACCAGAAAAAAAGAAGGGGGAAAATCAATTGTCCAATAATTAAAAAAATAGATGTCGTCATCTTACAAGAGCAATCAGCTCACGACAGGTCTTCAAATGAACTAAGAGTTAATGCATTTGCCACTCACACCCTTTCCCTCAGTAACTGGCGGGCAAATAGATCATAGGAAAATTGTCTCCCATTTCGCAACAAAATACACCATTTGGTAAAAATCCTATATGTCAATAATCTTAAGAAATGGTTCCGCAATGTATCGACACCATTCTATTTCACTTTTTCAACTGCCCATCTCTGGACAGGTCTTTTGAACCAGTCACCATCAAGAGAGCAGGCCTAGACTTAAATCCAAAGTGCTTTCATTCAGGTCTTGTCGTACCACCTGATTAACATCCTGAGATTGAAGTATGTTCAAACCAAAATTAGATGGAAACTTGCGATGAGAACTTCAAATGAGAACATTCCTCACACAATACTTCTGTATATTGTGGAGCAACAGCATACCGAGCAAAGGCAAGAAGTGAATTGTGGGTGTCAAGTTAGGCCATATGGAATTTATGGACTTTTCAAACAAGACACCCCGTATGGATGGTAAATAAGAATATAAATACATTAACCATTCACCTGATTTTCTTCCGGTACATCATTGATGTCAGGTTTTTCATCGGCACTGTCACTCTTGGAAACTGGCTCTGCAGCATTAGGGTCAGTATCACTTGGTTTTGATTCATCATCAAACTTTTCTGATGCCTCTTGTTCTTCAGCCTCTTGTTTCTGTTTCTCTAGCAAATCAACCTGCATGGTCAGACAAGCCAAATAACAGACAATAAGCTTAGTTAACAAGACAAATGCAAATTAGTGTCTTTATCTGGCCTCATTGCAGAAGCATCGCAAAGCGTACCAATAAATCCTGATTTATGACCCATTTTAATACCAATCCCTAAATTTTAAAACAATTCATTTGGACCCATGATACTAATTTATGGTAGGCACTGTATGCCACTTCAACAGTGCCGAGTTCTCTTTCCCTATGGGTCTCCACTAATCTATTGTCATACTCCTTTTCCTCATTTTGATATGTAGAGTGCAAAAATCTCTATGAATGCCGCCAGCAATAGCATACCATCCAAAAAATCAAACAAATGGGAAAGATCTCTTGGTCTTATTCCTATTATAAAATCAAGATTGATTCATGTGACAGTATTGATACTCCTAACCAAATCTTTTTTTCACCAAGGCATGCATAAAAATTTGCTATTGACACAAGTAAAGCTAAAACAAAGGTAGTATTTATATCATTTGTTGTTACAGCAAAAGTTTTTTTTTTATGTTATTCTCAATGATAATTTTTGTATTTATATCATTTCCAATTTTAGAATTGAAAGCAATTATAATTCACGATAAAACAAATGCCAGATTTATTGAAAAAACAACACCACATGGAATATAACTAAAATCAATGACTGATGACATTTAAGATTTCATCTTCATTAGCAAAAACTGTCGGGTACACCAAAAATGTGTAACCCAAAAATTTACTTTGCACACTCTTTTGTTTTGCTCTTACAATAGAACCCAAAGTAATGCTTTTGGTACACATTCCTGTCTGTTTCCTACACAGTTCACAATCTCCAAAAACTCTTCCACCATAACACAATGGAAATCCATGGTCCCATACGCGAAGATCTATGGGCCTCTATAATATTTCATTTAGCTTTAAGTCAAGTATTACACCAGCATACTCATGTTTACACAAGGAACTAAGAAAAGATTATCACCACTGACTTGCCACCATTTGAAGGTACCAGACAGCCTCTCGTGTTTTTTTTTTTTTCAGTCAATTAAGAAAAAATTGTACCAGGAAAAAAAAGCCTCCAAATCTTGCGCTCTCCAATCACAATTTCATTTCAATGTCTCTCTATCAATAGCATCTTCAATAAAATTACTGTTTGGCCCATAGTTCAACCAATCACCAAACAATTAAAAACCACTCCTCATGTGCATTAAATACAGCGACATTTTAACAAAGTGTGACAAATAGAAGAAAAGGAAAACTATACAAGAATTTTGTCCACGCAACTGTTTCAAAATGTGTGGCAATACCATCTTCATGCCACAATGAAGCACCATGTCTTCCAAAGCTAGATGAATGGTGACCACAGAACTTGTTTATAACTAGATGCATTGTTTTGTAACCCTAGACATGTGATGTAGGACATCACTCTAAGCACCCAGAGATTTTAAAGCCTGCAATGTAAGATATAGGAATGACATGTGTACATCTTGACATTCCACTAATGATCTACTACACTCAACTTAAACTAAAATGACAACTTTCAGGCTCTTGGCTTGCTATAATATTGTGTTGCGAACCAACCAAAAAAACAAAGGGTAGATGTCATTAGCTTCGCATTGCAATGAGAGTAGCCAGTATACAGACAGCCTCACAAAACTTTGCTACTGCCTTGTGATTTAGTAATTCTAAAGCATTTCTTTCACACTGAACCCACAACAATTGTAGACACACTATATCATCATTTACAAGCTTTAGTTTCTCACTTTCTCTTATTCTTGAGGACAAGGAACAATTGCATTCAATAAGGACAGGCAAAGAGGCTTTGAAAATCTCTCCAATAAAGCCTTTCATTGATTGCTACAAGGGCATCCAATTTCTGAAGCTTCATTGAACATGCTTGGAACATGAGACTAATTAGATTTAAAGAGGATTTGATGCATGATAACTGTATTTTCCAAAAAATGGTATTTGCATTGCTAAATCAATAGTTCTGTCCTTACTACCATTCAAATAAATCAAGCTAAGACAGCAAACTGCCAATTAACTTTAACAAGGGCATGGGTACCAAATACCTTGAACTGAAGGAAAATATCCTAAAGTTAATTGACATTATATGCTAGCAATTCGAACCAACCCAAGTTCTAATTGGGCCACGGGTGCATCCACCGACACCTTACTTTGAACCATCACTGAACCTCTAGTATAACCTTTTTTTTGTGCTAGTCAACCAAGCATAAGCTAGTATAAAATGAAAACCATAGACAATTAGCATAAACACAGTTGTGTTCTCTCATTAATTTCAGCTGAACATCATTCCATGTTCTGTGTAATTGACTGATATAACTACACTGATTACCACATAACCAAACGTATTGTGCTTTACTGGTGTAAAACTCATGCAAGTTTTCTTGTACCAATTGCATCCTTGAAAGGCTTTATAACTGTAACTACCTGTAGTGTAATTGACACTATCCAACAATGTCATTTTCCTCGTAATTAACTTAGGAAAACCTTTTGGGATCAGGGAAAACCCACGAAATGGAATATTTGTTATATTGCCAATAGAATGAAGATGGAATCTCTACCCAAGTAAATGTCTGAAAACTCTAGAAGGTAGCCAAAAAGCAAATTAAAGTAGACTTGAAAAGGAATGTCAGAAAGTTAAAGTGTCTACATCACAATCTACAAATACTACCAGTGAGGCAGTCTTTCGGTACCAAGTCCACAGTGTCCTAGGGTGACTGAGAATTATAGCTTTGAAATCCCACTGGAGTCGCAATTTTTTTCAGTATCATGCCCGAACTGTCCCTTGTGCAAGCCTGAATCGCCATGGGCACTTGTTATTTTAGTTCGCTTTTCTCAAATAAACATCAATGCAAGCAAGAAAAACAAAAACTTTCAAAAAGCCCTCGTAAAATCCTGACAATCTAACAAAACCTGTCAAGTATTTTCTCCAGAATTCCTCTATTTGATACGACAGGGTTTTACTGAGAAAACAAAAGGCACTGTTCATCCAGGATCCAGATCTAAATCAGGCAACCTAATTCCACAAAATCCCATGTAATCTTTAAAACCAAGATACTAAAAAGAAAAAAAAGTAATTCAATTGAACCAAAGAAAAGAAAATGAAAAACAATACCGGGATGTATTTGAATTTACGCCTGGGAGGCTCCTCGGTGACGTCGCCATTGGAGAGATTAGCAATTTCGTTAGTAGTATTAATATTTTTACCGTTGAAGTGGTTAGTAGTAGATGAGGAACCGTTGGATTGAGACAAAGGGGTCCACTTGTAAAGCAATAGATGGGAGCCGTTATTACCGTTAGAAGAGCTCGAATGATTAGCAGCTGAAGAAGCAGCAGCATTAGTAGCGTTATGGTGATGCGAGTGAATGCTGTTGTGGTTGGATGATGGGTTCACATGGACCCATCTCTTCTTCCACTTCCTCACCGGCCCACTGAACACCGTGGCCGGCCCGTAGCGAGTGGAAGACCTCCCCAGCCGTGCCCCGACTCCTTCCATTATTACTTTCAAACCGGTGCCGGATCTACTACTAGTAGTAATCCTTCTCCTATCCTTTCCCTTCTTGTACAATTAGCTAATTGAAAAGGAAAAGGAAAATAAAATTCTCTCGTCTCTCTCTCTCTGCCTCCTATTATTATTTTTATTAAAACAAATGTAGAGAGAGGAGGGAGTGATGGGCTTTTGAAGGTTTGGTTGCGAACGCGGTTTGGGGTTATTTATGTCTAACAGCAGTGAATGGAGAAGGATTGCGAGGGCGGTTACGTAATAACTATAAAGGTTAACTCTTTTGGGGAGCTCAAAACTTGACTCTTTCCTTACCTTACGTTTCGCTGTCTCTTTTTCCCTNGAAGCCTAAACAAAATAAATAGGGGGGGGAGGAGAGGTTGCCGATATTAGATCCAATTATTGGTTTCGGCGGCTACTTTGCCTTTGAAGATTTCATTAGCCATCCGGAAAGACGAAGAGGGTTTTGCTACGAGAGGAAGTGGTCCAATGACTTTATTTCTGAATGGGCCTTTTAGTGGAAAAGGAAAACTGGTCCATCTTTCAATGGGCAGGGCAACAGCATGGAGCGACATAAACAAGCTTCGCATGGAGCTTTAGATGTGCGGTTCAGATGTTTCTTCCAGCGATAGACTCGATATAAAAAGCAGCCTGTAGCACCGGGAAGACACACCTGCCCGCTTTCACATCTTTTCTTCTCCGATCACGGTGCTTTCATTCATTCAAGTCTTAGTCTATTGGGATGTTTTTGGGTAAGCTACATGTACCAAGGGGAAGCACACCAAAAATGGCCTTCTCCTTGAATTGCCAAAGCGGCTGTTGCTATATCAAATGAGATGCTAACTGGCCGGCTGTTGTGTGAGGTGGATTTTCCCATCTCCGATTGACTGATCTGCTGACCGAGCTTCTCACAATCTATTCATATTATTGTCTGTCTGTCTTTGACAGAGATATATTAGATTAGATTAAAAGGGGGAGCAGAGGGAAATGGCATAGGATTTAGCCTTATCAACAGACCCCTCTCTTACATCAATCAATCAATCGTCACTTTCCAGGCTCTCTGCTTTGAATCTCCCAGCAGTCTGCGTCTATCCGTGACTGCACTCTCTCTCTCTCTCTCCCTTCTTGCATTGCACATTTCAAAAGAACAGAAAAGGGAGCATGTTAAAGCAGAGCCAAGGGGAGAGCATCTCCCATCTAATCACTTTGAAAGCGATATTCCTTCTTTCATGGGCCAAAGGATCTTATATTAATAGTTTGTTCTGAACTTCTTTTTATCCATCCCATCTCCAAGCCATATCCCTCACCACAACACTTGTCTAACAAAAAGAAATTTGTGACCCGGCTTTCACCAGTAAACTTTTTATTAAAATTTTTATTTTAAATATTTTTAAAATTAAAAATATTAGTTAAATATATCGACTTTAATGAACTTGAGAGATAGTTTAGATTAACGTGGTGTCCGGGTCAGCTTTGCACACCACGACTAATCCCACGAGCCCTGAAGTTAACGACTATATAAACCTCCAGTGGTCATCATATGAGCAACTAAGGACTCGAACTTGAGAGAACTTGAGAGATAGTTAATTCCAAGCAACATGGACTTTGTTTGAATTTGAAGTTCAGTCATCTAAACAATAACAATAATATAATATAATCACATAGCAAACCTAAAAATTATAAATCTAATAATTAATTATATATTAATTATCAGGAACATAGTAATGTATGCTTAATAAAGATACTAAATTTAAAATATTTAAATTTGATAATAATATATTAACATGATAATAAATTAATTTTAAAATAATATAAATTTAATAAATATATTAAACTCAATATATTTAGATTTGATAATTAGTCAAGTATGAACTTTATAATCAGTCAAATTCAAAACAATATGGATCTGGTAAATATTAACACTCAAGATATTTAAATTTGACAAAAAACTAAATTTAAAATGGTATGAATTTTATATATATGTTAAACTCAAGGTATCTGAATTTGATGAATACTCAAGTTAAAGGTACTTGAACTTGATAGTTAATCAAGTTTAAAGTAATATGAATTTAATAAAATATTTTAGCCACAAAAAACTTAAATATTATCAATTATAAAACTTTATACTTGATTATAGATGATCATTTATAATATAAAAAATTAAAAACATGATAAATCATCATATCTCTCAATAAAAAATAAGTGTATATAGTATGATAATGATTTCTTTATACTTATAAATGTAAATAAAATCTTTTAAAGGATTCTATGTATGCAATCTTATTAATAATATGAAAGATTTTTTTTGCTCCTCTCATTAATATTATTGAAAGGTAAGACTTTCAAAAAAAAAATTATTGAAATGACAATATTTATAGAATATAAATATTCTCTAAACTATACACGTAAATCACACATAAATTTTTTTTTCTAAAACAAATATATAAAGATTTTAGAGTATTAACAAACTTAAAACTTAAAAATAAATATTTTTATCCTTAAATTCAAGGTTCTTTAAAATTATTTATTACTTTAAGTTATTTAATATTTTATTTATAAATATACTAACTTTAATATTAAATATCTTTAAATTATTTTGATTGCTATTTTTTTTATAAATATTTAAGGAGTTTTTTGAATTAAAAAAATTGAAATACTTTAACATATTACTTATGTATTTTAGATTTTAAAACATCATCTTGTTTCTTATTTAGCTATCGTTTGAATAGTCTTTGTCGATAAAAAAAATGCAAGTATTTTCTATAAGCGAAAGCACGCGGACAAGCTTTAACCAATGCTCTCTAAAATAATTAAATTTCAACTGAAATTGCTTGAGTAAAACTGTGTTTTCTCAGCCATATATATACACGTAAAGTATGTTACAATGAAAACTCTTTATAAGAGTTGTAGTTATAAAAGGATTCATTTGCAGAGACATGAATAAACAGAAAACTAGAAACAATGAAACATTAGGTAACAGATATCAATGTTTATCATCAATCTTAGTATTATGAACTTTATCCTTATCATTCCCCCGTAAACTGGTAGGGACATTTATCACAAAAAATTTATCCCAGAGGTAACAAAACCAATCAACCTTATATCTCTTGATAAAAATATCTGTAGGTTGTAGAGAGATGGGAACGTGTTAAAGTAATATATCTTTGTTGGCCACCATTTCTCTAACAAAGTGGTAATCCTCTTCAATATGTTTTGATTAGGCATGGGAAATAGGATTGGAGGCAAGAGTTAAGGTACTTATATTGTCACACCATACGACTAGAGTTGAAGTAAGAGAAACCTGCAACTCACACAACAACATTCTTAGCCAATACACCTCAGCTGTAACTAGAGTCAAACACATGTATTCAGCTTCAGTACTGGATTTTAACACTACAGGTTGTTTCTTAGCAGACCAAGATATGAGATTGGACCCAATAAAAACACCATAGCTATAGGTGGAGTGTTTATCATGAGGATAACCAACCTAATCAGAGTCACAATAGGCATTGATTTCAAAGAAACCAGGTATGTGGAAGAGACCATAATCAAATGTGTGTTTTAAATATCATAGCACACATTTGGTTATTTTCTAGTGAGCAAAAATAGGCGCTTGCATGTATTGACATAGTTGATTTACTAAGTATGCAATGTCAAAGCGTGTGAGAGTTACATATTGTAAAGCCCCTACTATTTGCCTATGTTCAGATGGGTCTGGAATACTTTTTCCATCAAACTTGGATAGCTTAGACCCAAAGACACAAGGTGCACAATATGGAAAAATACTAATGAGTTGCACACTATCTAAATTATATAACTGGTTTGTCGAAGATGTAACCTGAAGAATTGTGTATGGCCTCAATTCCCAGAAAATATATCAACTGGTGAAGATCCTTCATAGCAAACTCAAGTTGTAATTGAGATATAAGAGTGGTAATAAAATCCTGATCATTTAAGGTAACCAGAATGTCAACCACGTAAACTAAAAAGAATGCATGGACATTGTCACTATGACAGATAAATAGTGAGGGGTCAATTTGTGAACTTTGAAAAACAAGATCAAAAGTGTAGTGAACAGTCGATTAAACCAAGCACGAGGAGCTTATTACAACCCGTAAAAAGATTTATGAAGCTTACAAATGAATCAGGGGTGTGCAGGATCAACAAATTCTTTAGGTTGTGTCATATAAATTTTCTTTTCTAACACAACATGAAGGAAGACGTTAAAGACATCAAGTTGATGCATATCCTAATTAAAAGGAATAACAATGGCAAGAACCATTTGGACAATAAAAAGCTTGATGACTAGGCTCAATGTGTTAAGAAAATCAACACCACTTCTCTCTATATATCCCATAGTGACTAGCCTGGCCTTATGACATTTAATAGTGTTGTCAGGTCATCGTTTGTGTTTAAAAATCCATTTACATGGAACCAAATTCTTACTAGGGGGACGAGAACATATTGACCATGTGTCATTTTGTAACAAGAAATGAAATTCACTGTCTATTACAGCACGCATTCAGGTATAGATGTTACTTAAGCATAGGAATGAGGCTCAACATAAACTAGACCTGCATACAAAACTTAAAGGGGATGACGAGTGGAATATAAATGAAAATCAAGAAACTCACGAGGCTTATGATGATCAGTCTATGATCTAATGATTATTTTTATGAAAGGCTCGTGAGTAGACAGGGCACCATTTTGAAGGTTAAGGATGGCATTGTGGTGGTGGTCAAAAGAAGGACTGAGAATTGATGCACTAGGTATAGAAATGGATCTAGAAGACTCAGGTTAACCATAATAAAAAGATGGGAAAGAGAAGTAAAGATGGAATTCATTTGAATTAACAGCTGGAATAGTATGAATATCATGTAAGGTAAGGTTAGCAAGAACCTGGGTAGGTGAGGAAGTTGCTGGGGGAGGAGAAAAATTAGAGGATGAGGAGAAAATATATGAAGAATGAGTGAAGAATAGACCTAGAGACTTACCTAAGAAGGAGACGTGGTTGGATATGTGATGATGGAGTGTGCAGGAAATTACTCTTCATCAAAAATCACATTTTGAGAGATATAGACACATCTAAAGGAAGGATCGAAACACCAAAATCCTTTGTGATTGGAGCTATAACCAATGAAAATGTAAGGCATGTTACGATATGATAATTTATCATTTGTGTAAGGACGAAGACATGAAAAACATTAACATCCAAATGCTTGAAAATATATGAAGTCTAAAGGAAGATGAAAAAGACATTCATATGGTGAAACATAATTAAGAATTTTAGTAGAAATTTGATTAATGATAAAGATAGTGGTAAAAAAAGCATTAACCCAAAATTTGTTAGATAAACTTGATTGAGCTAGAAGATTAAATCTCATATCTATAACATGATGATATTTCCTCTTAAAGAGACTATTTTGTTGAGAAGTGTGAGGACATGATAATCGATGAAAAATTCTATTATCCCTTAAAAAATGTTTAAAGATAGTGGAACAATATTCACCACTATTATCACTTTGAAATTGTCGAATTATGAATTGGCATTATTTCTCTATTAAAATTTTCAATTTAACAAATATAGAATAAACATCAGACTTATTTGAAATAGAAAACATCCAATAAAAATAAAAAAAATATAAATAAAAATAACATAATAATGACAACTACTTAAAAAAGATGTGGAAGTAGACCAGACATCAAAGTAAATTATTTTTAAGAGAGTAGTGGATTCTCTTGATGAATCAAAAAAGGATCAATTGTTTAGACCTGTTTAATTGATAAAAAATTTTTAAATAATGTAAGGAAAAAGTTTTTGAAAAAAAATGAATTAGATGAAAATGCTAGATGAAAATAGAAGCTTTAATGCCAACAATCATTATAAAAATATGATATAATAAAATAAATAATTAATAAAGATTAATCAGATATAATTTATTATCACTTGGAAGTATTAAAAACATGTTTTTCAATAAAATATTCTTAAAAATAAATCAGAATCAATGAGTTTAAAAAGAATATTATTATTTTGACAAAATTTATTAATAAAGAGGAAATAAACTGGTGCTCGAGGACAATAAACAATATTATTTAAGATAGGAGGAGTAGAAAAAAGGGTTTTAATAGAAACATTACATGAGATATATGCAAACATGTGCCGTTATCTACGCCCACAGAAGTATCACCTTTATAAGGGTGAGAAACTGGATTAGCAATATTTAAGGTAACATGCATATTACCACCATTGTCCGCGTACTATTGATATTAATTTAAAAGAGTTGTATTGGATTCTGCAACCATTGAAAAGAATAATTAATGCGGTTAAAGCAATCCAAGGCCTGATATCGCTTGCAGATTTGGCATGGAGATCAGGAACGAGAGTCAGAAGGAGCTGATGAAGATGGGCGTGGGAGGTGAGGTAGTGGTTGCCAAACCTGAGAGGAAGCACTACCAGATCCTTGAGATGCCCCTTAGAAGCAAGATTTATTACTGCTGCGACGAGAACCTATTTTGGCTGCAGGCTTTCTTTCAATCCAACCTTGCTGGCAAAATAATCTCCACGGTTTTGTACCCGCGCCTTCCCAACCTTTGCCTCCGATGGTAGCTCTTGACTTGGAAAGCATGCCACTGTCTTTGCCACAGGTGCATATGGATCCGCTCGGTCAACTGAAACTCCTGCCCGTGCCTCTACCGCCCAACTGCTTTGCCTGGACTCCTAGCTCCAGAGGGTTAGGAAAAAGGACTGATGGAAGAAAGAAAGAGTCAAGCGATAGACAAGAGCCGTAGATGTTTGCCTTTCTAACCTGCTGCTTAATTTTCACTTCCATAACAGTTATAATTGCAGCATTAAATTACAGAAAAAAACAATTGGTGTGGGAAAAACACTGTATACCCACTCACACAACACTGTTTTTCCCACTTTTGTTTACAAGTCTTTTTTTATTTTGTCCCTCTATCTCAAATTATGTGGTGAGCCGTCTAGAATCACCTCTCTCTCTCTCTCTCTCTCTCTCGGCCTTTTCCTTCTTTTTATTCAGAGCAGAGGGGGCAACATTGAAACATGAAACTCCTATCCCTCTTTTAGTCTTCCCTTCCTCTTTCTGTTTGCAGGGAAACGGAGGTAGTAGAACCAGTAAAGGGAGCTTTAGGAAAGTGGGGGTTGTTTTTTGATGTTAGAATCGACACGAGATTGTTGTTCATTGGAAGTGAGGGGGAAGGAGTTGTTTACTTAACATGATAGATGGTTTATACCGAGTATGAAAGAGAAGGAAGGGGAGTAAGTTTGGGAAAGGAGGTTTGTGTTTTTAAAAAAAGAGGACTATGGGTGTTTATTCATTCTTCTTATAATGGTTAAATAGTTGAAATTTGATTGTTTATTGTGATTTTGTGTTTTAATTATTTGTTTTATTAACTAAAGCTGCTTTAATTTTTTATGGGTTTATAAATTCTGATTTTTCTTCACGTTTTCACTGAGAAAGGAAGTGCCTTGTATTTCAATTTCATCTGGGATTTTGTTTCTGACACGTCCTGCACTGTTTGAGGATGCAAACCATGTTAATTTCATATGGGGTGTGAAGCTCAGTTGTTTTATGTGCATATTTTCCAAATGAAATTCTCGTTCATATTATCATTATAGACAGTTGAAGCAGCAGCAGTTGCTAGTGTGCTTTCAAGAAGATGGAGATATCTGTGGAGATTTATGCCGAACCTCAATTTGGATGTTTTTAATACTAGCAGAACGCCAAACTTAAGTGCCTTCCCTTGTCTTTATCGCTTTCGAAGCAAAATTGCTCCCTTTAAGATTCCCAAATGGGAGGTAGTTACAAAACTAAATCATCAAAAGTACAACCCGAAGAAACAAATGCTATTATTTCCTTCTACACTGCTTAATTTACCCTTGGCCTTGGCCTTTGGCTAGCTAGTGGTAGCTACCAAAGCACTCTTCTGGAAATTAAATTAGCCACGATCATGATCAGTTGATCACCTGTCTATGCCATTGCTTCTGAATGCAGCAGTCAAATGGCTAACTCCCATTCCACCCTACTTGCGAAATCACCTCTGCAGTAATAAACTCTGACCGGCAAAGTCTCATACCCAGTAGCTCGTTTTGCAGGAGTGCCCTCGTGATCAGACTTCGATCCTGACATTCTAGCTGACACTTCATTTAATGTTGTCCGCTTGTAATGACCAAACCACTTTGCTTGCAAGTACCCCTTTCTCCTCCAAGGTGGCACGTGCATTCCCACGGCTTTCATGGATTCTCTCATTGCATTGCACATTAATCTCACAATCTGCTTAACATCCTCAGGCGTCCCAACGTACACTCGGGGGAAAACATCAAGCAATTCAGCATAACGACTGGTGGGACGAGCAATTTCGAACTCTCCTGCGAAAAACACCTCAACAATGTAGCGATTTCCACTAACGTTCACATCCATGTACTCATAATCTCCTGCTGGATGCCTCCCAAATTTCTCCCACCGTGATTTGCAAAGACCTTTACAAGGACAGATTGCGAACAAAATTAGATGACAAATTAGTAACATTGCTACTACATTTTAATTTTGATTGGTCAAAATGGTTAATAAATGAAATTGCAAATTCAAGATAAGTGTCGGCATCCGACAGTGGAGCAAAATTGTATTTACGTACGTACATATTCAAATAATTCGTATGTTCATTAAAAAAAATGGTATGTATGATATGAGATAAAAACAAGTTATCTAAGCAAATTAAGGCATCTTTTCTTTTGGTATTGCAGGTTTTTTATATATATATATAGTTTTCACACGAGAAAAAACAAGATAACATCAATTTGATGTCTTTTCTCTTCGCAACAGCACAAAATGCCTTTAGCAGAAATAAGAGGTAAGAGAAAAAACGAATTAATAGAAAGACAGATCGAGAAGGAAAAACATAAATTTGTTTGTTTGTGTGTACTAGATAGGGAAAATGCACTCACCAGCATCAAAGTCGCGGTCACTTAAACGAGACATCAATCTATGCTTAAAGCTTTGGGATGATATTTCTCCTATGAACCCTATCTCTTGGCAAATCTTTTCTCTCACGTCATCTATGGTATTCAGCAAATTCACTAACCTTTCTTTGTTTTCAGAATAAGAGCAATCCAATGAGTCTTCAAGACGATCTCGATGACCCCTGTTGTTTTGATCTCCTCCGGTACCTCCAAATTGATTCCTATATTCTGTTTCAATAAAAGAATTGACAAGATCAGTAGAAGTGTTGTCGGGAGAGAAGTGCTCGCTTCCACCACTCTCGTAAAGCCTAATAACCCGAGATGCCTCGTTGAAAGCTGCAGCTACCCTCTCGAACCTCACCTGGCCAGTGTTAGCCATATTTTTCCTTGACAAGCAGCACTGCTATATACTTTTCTTGATTCTCTCCTCGCCTTTTACTACATGCTTTCTCGAAACCAATCTTTTGATGCTATATGTGTGTGTGTGAGGAGAATGATTTCAGTAGAAATTAAACAGAAACTTCAGGAAGAAGATGTTAGGAGATCCAAACATTTAAACACACATAAATTTACGTGGTTCGGCAACTTGCCTACTCCACGGAGCTACTGGTTTGTATTAATCAAGCTCAAAAGCAATACAAACAAGAAAACAAGAAGGAGGAGAAAACTTCTCAACTCAACTCAACTCTCACCCTTAGCTCCCTTTTTGTGTTTCTCTCTATTTCGTGCTCTATCTCAGCTATCAATATACCTTCTATTTATAGCTGAGGAGGGAGATGATTGTTCAACAATGATGGGCAAGTTAGGCACTTACCATTTGACTATGACTTCAACCATGGCTGCCACCAACCATGGCTGCCACCAAACATGGCTGCCACCAAACATGGCTGCCACCGTCCATTTGTGTCCACACATATAACAATCTCCCACTTGGACACAAATGGTGTTAGGTCTGTCTTTTAATCTTCAAGACCCACTGAAGCTTTACACAGCTTCAGTTTATCGAGAGTAACTCCTTTGGTTAACATGTCGGCTGGATTCTTGCTTCCACAGATCTTTTCAAGTAACAGTTGTTCATCGTCGAGCAATTGCCTGATGAAGTGATATTTGATCTGTATGTGCTTTGTTCTGGAGTGAAATGCTGGATTCTTGGCAAGGAAGATTGCACTCTGACTGTCACTATACAAAGTACCTTTTCCATGCATCTTGCCCAATTCTTGCAGGAAACTCTGTAGCCATACTATCTCTTTTGCAGATTCTGAAACTGCAACATATTCTGCTTCTGTCGTTGAAAGAGCAACTATCTTTTGCAAGGTAGAACTCCAAGAAACAGCAGTGCCTCCTAGAGTGTATATGTAACCTGTAGTACTCTTTCTGCTATCAACATCTCCTGCTAGATCAGCATCTACAAAGCCTTTAAGTTTCAAACTGCTAGCTGTGAAAGTAAGACATGTCTCTGATGAGCCTTTTAAGTATCTCATGATCCATTTCACTGCCTCTCAATGCTGCTTTCCAGGATTGCTCATATATCAGCTTACAACTCCCACTGTATGGGCAATATCTGGTCTAGTACAGACCATGACATACATCAAAGAGCTGATAGCTGAGACGTATGGAATCTGGTCCATGTATCCACGTTCTAGCTCAGTTTTTGGTGACTGGTCTTTACTGAGCTTGAAATGATTCCCCAAAGGTGTACATACTGGCTTAGCATTATCCATACTAAACCTGCTAAGAACCTTCTTGACATACTCTGCCTGTGAAAGCTTTAGTATGCCTTTGTCTTTGTCTCTGATGATTCTCATGCCAAGTATTTGCTTAGCAGCTCCCAGATCCTTCATTTCAAACTGTTTTGACAATTGTTGCTTTAGCTTGTCAATCTCTTCCATGCTGGATCCTGCAATCAACATATCATCCACATATAGCAGTAGAATGATATAAGAGTTGTCAAAATGTTTGACATAGCAACAATGATCAGCCTGACATTTTGTGTATCCCGTACTACACATGAAGTTGTCAAACTTCTTGTACCACTGTCTTGGAGCTTGTTTCAGACCATATAGGCTCTTCTTCAGCTTGCAAACTTGACTCTCCTTTCCTGGTATTGCAAACCCCTCTGGTTGTTGCATGTAAATGTCTTCCTCCAATTCTCCATGAAGAAATGCTGTTTTTACATCTAATTGTTCAAGATGTAAATTTTCTGCAGCTACTATCCCCAGGACAACTCTGATTGTTGTAAGCTTCACAACTGGAGAAAATATCTCAGAATAGTCGATCCCTTTCTTTTGCTGAAACCCTTTTACAACAAGTCTTGCCTTGAAGCGTTTGCTTCCATCATGCTCGGTCTTTACTCTGTAAACCCACTTGTTTTGCAAGGCCTTCTTTCCTTCAGGCAGTTTGGTTAACTCCCAAGTCTTGTTCTTCAGCAATGACTCCATCTCGTCCTTCATGGCTAACTCCCACTTGCTCGAGTTTCCATCTTGTAAGGATTCTTCATAGGTTAATGGTTCACCACCATCTGTCAACAAGATATAATTCAGTAGAAGTGTGAACCGTTGTGGAGGCTTTATAGTCCTTGAAGACCTGCGAACAGCTGGTTCACATGGCTCTGCACTATCTTGTGAAGAAGTGGTGGGTACTGAAATGCTTGCACTGTCTTGGATGGACTCTTGAGTGGTAATATCAGGAAGCCCTTCTAATTGTATGAATTCAGATTTCTGTGGACTCGTATCTGAATCAGTTATCTCTAGTTCTGTACTTGATCTGTCTTTGTACAAAACTTTCTCGTTGAAGATCACGTTCCTGCTTCTGATAATCTTCCTGTTTTGATCATCCCAAAACCGAAATCCAAATTCTTCATCTCCATAGCCAATAAAGAAACATTTCTTTAATTTGGCATCCAGCTTGTTGCGAGCATCAGAGTCTACATGCACATAGGAAACATACCCAAAGACTTTTAGATGAGCAAGCTGTACTTCTTTTCCTCTCCAGACTTCCTCGGGTAGTCTGAACTCCAAAGGTACTAATGGTCCACGGTTGATCAAGTAAACTGCAGTATGAATTGCATCAGCCTAGAATGTTTGAGGTAGCCTAGAATGCAACCTCATGCTTCTAGCTCGTTCATTGATGGTCCGGTTCATCCGTTCAGCAATACCATTCTGTTGTGGTGTGCCTGGAACTGTCTTTTCCATTCTGATACCGTTGACAGCGCAATACTCCTTGAAACCTTCATCAATGTATTCTCCTCCATTATCAGATCGTAAGCATTTCAGCTTCAAACCTGATTCAGTCTCAATCATAGCCTTCCATTTCTTAAATGTGTCAAACACATCAGATTTATTTTTCAGAAAATAGACCCATACCTTTCTGCTAAAGTCATCAATAAAAGTGACATAGTACCGAGAACCGCCAAGAGATGCTACTGGAGCTGGTCCCCATAAATCTGTGTGCACCAGTTCTAGTTTTCTTGGTCTTAAGGTCCTGCCAACCTTTAAGAAACTGAGCTTCTTCTGTTTTCCGAGAACACAGCTTTCACAAATGTCTAGATCAACATTTTTTAACTCTAGCAGCTTTCCCTTTGACTGAAGTATCTTCATTCCCTTTTGACTCATATGGCCGAGTCTACAATGCCATAGTTACGCTTGATTTTCTACTTTAGTAGAAGCAATTATATCTGCTGATCTTGTGGTCATATACAGAGTGCCAGTTTTCTTTCCACGAGCCAAAACCATTGCTCCCTTTGATACCTTCCACATTCCTCCAGAGAAAAGGATTGAATGGCCACTATCATCAAGTTGTCCGACCGAGATCAACTTCTTCTTTAGTTCAGGAACATGCCTCACATTTTGCAAGTTCCATATAGATCCATTCATTGTCTTGATTTGCACATCTCCTATACCCACAATATTCAATGGTTGTCCATCGGCCAGATAGACTACCCCATAATTTCCAGCAGTATAATTTTGCATCATTTCATGGTGTGGAGTACAGTGAAATGAAGCTCCAGAATCAAGAACCCAATCATTAATAGGATTATGTACTACAAGGATCAAAGCATCATGTACCTCGTCCGAGATCAACTTCTTCTTTAGTTCAGGAACATGCCTCACATTTTGCAAGTTCCATATAGATCCATTCATTGTCTTGATTTACACATCTCCTATACCCACAATATCCAATGGTTGTCCATCGGCCAGATAGACTACCCCGTAATTTCCAGCAGTATAATTTTGCATCATTTCATGGTGTGGAGTACATTGAAATGAAGCTCCAGAATCAAGAACCCAATCATTAATAGGAATATGTACTGCAAGGATCAAAGCATCCTGTACCTTGTCTGTAGTGGCATTTGCAGAATCAGCTTCAGGTTTCTTTGGTTTTGTGCAACTCCTCATGAAATGGCCAGGTTTGCCACAATTCCAACATTCAACCTGCTTCCTAGGTCCAAACTTGCTTTTGCTTCTGTACCTGGATTTTGATCTGCCTTTGGATAAGCCTCTGTCTTGTCTCCTTCCTCGAGTGTTGATGTTGAAAGCTGAACCTGAACTTGAGCTTTCACCCGAGTCTT